>CM031954.1:24805748-25018248 GCA_018749465.1 Paracanthobrama guichenoti
ATATTACAATAATATTGTGCTTGAAACAATGGATTATGTGGGCTGAAAATATGTGCAACTGAATGAAAACATGAGATCAGGTTTTGAAAGAATGACTAGATGTGTTACAAGTGTGATCAGTTTGGAGTGAAAAAAAAAAAAAAAAAAAAACCTGTAATATGCACTGTGCCTTATCGCTGCTCTTGCCACAATAAGGGAGGTGGGCTTTCACATTCCTGACTATCTCAACGCTGGCTCATTCTGGCCCAATCGAGCTCAGCCAGCTGGAGCTTCAGGTCAACTGGGAAAATAACTAACTTTCCCCCATGCAGAGAATCTCTTTTCTCTGTATGGAGCTGGACTCGCCCAGCACAAGCATGCCCGGTCAGTGATTAACTGCTTGAATTTGAATTTGTTGTGAATTTGTTGTTATTTCAAAGGCTCCTGTGGCATATGCTATCCGCAGCCGTGGTCACGCCACATCACCAAAATTAACATTAATAGGTGTGTGAACTCGCAAGTACGATGGCAGATGCAGTTTTTTGTTCTGGTCTGCTCCCTGTTAAAAGGAGTGATGAGATACTCAGAAGTCTAGTTTCAAATATAATTATTTTGAAGTTTTGGTGCTTTATGTAGCATTATGTAATGTAATTGATAAATCCCATTTGACATTTGTGCTGGCTTCTGTATACAGGCCACCAGGGCACAATACAGACTTTATCAAAGAATTTGCTGATTTTCTATCAGAGTTAGTAATGGCTGCAGATAAAGTACTAATTGTTGGTGATTTTAATATCTATGTAGATAATGAAAAAGACGCATTGGGATTAGCATTTAGAGACATTCTAAACTCTATTGGAGTAAGGCAACACGTGTGTCAGGACCTACTCATCGTCTTAATCATACTCTAGACCTAATATTGTCACATGGAATAAATGTTGATACCGTTGACATCTCAGATCATTACCTATCATGTCTACTTAATTTAGCTAAGGCTGCAAAGTCGTCCCCTCGCTTCAAATATGGCAGAACTATCACTGCAGCCACTAAAGATTGCTTTGTAAATAATCTTCCTCATCTCCTCAGCATCCCAGATAGCCTAGAGGAACTCGATTTTGCAACAGAAACTATTGACTCTCTTTTTTCCAGCACTTTAGACACCGTTGCTCCCTGGCACTTAAAGAAGATTAAAGAAAATAGTCCAACGCCGTGGTACAACGAGCACACCCGGGCCCTTAAAACAGCAGCCAGAAAAATGGAGCGCAGCTGGAAGAAAACAAAACTAGGTTTTTCGTAATTCGTGGAAAGAGAGCATGATCGCATACAGAAAGGCTGTAAAAACTGCTAGATCTGCTTATTTATCGACTCTCTTAGAAGAAAACAAACACAACCCTAGGTATTTATTTGATACAGTGGCTAAGTTAACCAAAAATAAAGGTTCAACTTCTGATGGCTGTAAACAGCACAGCAGTAATGACTTTATGAACTTCTTTACGTGTAAGATTGACAATATTAGAAAGAAAATTATAACCATGCAGCCGTCTATTACAGTATAACATCAGACAGAGCATTGTAGTGTCACTGCGAAAAAATTCCATTCATTCACTGCTATAGGAGAGGAAGAATTGGCTAAACTCGTTAAATCATCTAAATCAACAACATGTATGCTCGACCCTATACCGACTAGGCTACTAAAGAGATGCTACCAGAGCATCACTGCGTTACAATGAGCCCCTATCAGAACTATACTATTATATTCTATACTTTTATGAATTCTTTTGAGAAACCATAAGAAAAAGGTGAATAATGACTGAGAGTCAATGTTCAGAAATTATTAATTATTATTATGTTTTTAACTATGCTGTATAGATGTATTTATCAATGTGTTTGTTGTCAAACTCAAAAATTTGTATATTTTTAATGATTAAAAAATGCCATTATTTAATTTAAAAAACTTAATAATTGTATTTTGTTGACAAAATATCTTAGTTTGTCTTGGATATGTTTTTGGTTATATCAGGTAACATTTTAAGCTGTCATTTTATAATATTTTAAGCTGTCATTTTGTCATGTTACATTGTGCCCCTCACATGTTACAATGTACAATGTTGTCACATTTCACTTCCATTCTTTTGTGGTAAATCAAGAAAAAGGTATACACTGTATTAATGAAATAAAACCGCATAATTGTACCAGACATGTGTGAAATTAATGTGGGAAAAAAATAAATATTCTGAACCCCAAGTGGATTTACACAAACTGAGAAAGTCAAAAAGCATTAGGTTGTGCCCTGCTCTCCCCTAGTATTTATGAGGATCTATTGACAGAAATGTCTCGACTTCGAGTGTTTATAGACGAGCCAATAAACATTGGCATGCGGTCCACACTCCGCCTGCAGCGTAGATATAAATACGGAAGTGGAAGTACCGCATATCGCTTTTTGAACTGGGGAGCCGAGACTAGTGACTCGGCCTTCAGCTGAAGCACAGCACCTGGTGACGGGAGGTACGTCTCCGTTCCCTCCTTCCAGGAATGAGGGTTACATACGTAACCGAGACGTTCCCTTTCAGTCGGTCACGTTCGACGTACGGCCTTCAGCTGAAGCACAGCACCTGGTGACGGGACATATGTCTCCATTCCCTCCTTCTGGGAATGAGGGTTACATATGTAACCGAGACATTCCCTTTCAGTCGGTCACATTCGACGTACGTCGGAACTGACCAACGAATTGGGATCCCTACCAACACGCCAGAGATGCTGGCCCTTCCAGCGCCCTGCCTGAGCTCGCTGGACCACTCCTAAGTTGGAGTGGGAGTCAGGGTTCCTGGCAGGGAAGGTCAGTCACAGCTGTTCCTGCAAGACCCACTCAGTATGACTATTGGATAACGCTGGGAAATCATGCCCGTCTCGGGAGATAGTACGCTGCGGAGCCACATCCTTCAATGGAAGGAGAGGTGGCAGATTACACATAAGGACTAACCTATCAGCACCTTGAGCCAGCGCCCAGGAGGAGGCTACACTCCTTGTGGAGTGCGCTCGCAACCCGAACGGGCAAGGCATGTCTTGGGACTAGTAAGCCAAGACAATAGTATCCACTATCAAGTGGGCTAACCTCTGCTTAGAGACAGCTTTTCCCTTCTGCTGGCCTCCGTAACAGACGAAGAGCTGTTCTGAGGTTCTAAAGCTTTGAGTCTGGTCAACGTAAGCGCGAAGAGCATGGACAGGACACAACAAAGCCAGGACTGGGTCTGTACAGATTCCTGTCAGGACGGATTCGTTGACCGAAAGTGCGTGCAGGTCCCCTACCCTCTTGATTGAGGCCAATGCAGTCAGGAGCATGTCTTCATAGGCAGTTTAACTCTACAGACTGCAAAGGCTCAAAGGGAAGGCCCTGAAGTGCTCTGAGCACCAGAAGGTAACAAGGAGGATTCAGTCTCTTCGCACCGCCGAGGAACCTGACGATTAAGTTGTGCTTCCCTAAGGACTTACCTTCCACTGCATCGTTATACGCTGCTATTGCTGCAACATTAATCAAACAACTTCGGGGGTCTTCCCGGCGGGAAGAGCACCACTCAACGAATAGGTTCCACTTCAGAGTCGCCCCTGCTCTAGCAGAAGTGATGGTGTCTACCACTGCTTGTGGCAGGCCATCTAGAACCTCTGCTTCTCGTCCAAGGACCAGACATGGAGTTTCCAGAGGTCCGGACGCAGGTGCCATAGAGTGCCCCGCCCCTGAGAAAGCACGTCCTTCCTCAGGGGGATTGGCCAGGGAGGGGTTGTTGCGCAGAGTGTGAGTTCGGAGAACCAGGTCCGGTTGGGCCAGTAGGGTGCAACTAGCAAAACTTGCTCCTCATCCTCCCTGACCTTGCACAGTTTCTGTGCGAGTAGGCTCACTGGGGGAAACGCATATTTGCATAGGCAATTGATATGCCAATGCAGTTGGGGCCCCGTTCACAGACCCAAAATTGTGTGCCCATTGTACGTGGCCCCCCCAACCCATGGATGAGGCATCCGTGAAGACCACAGCATGCCTGGACACCTGTTCTAAGGACACTCCCACCTGTAGAAATGAAGGGTACGCCCACGGGTAGAAGGTTTGGCGACAGTAAGGAGTAACTGAGACCCGATACTTGCCGCTCTGCTACGCCCATCTCGGGACTCGGTCGTGAAGCCAGCGTTGAAGCGGTCTCATATGAAGCAATCCGAGTGGCGTTACTGTGGCTGCAGATGCCATATGCCCCAGGAGCCTCTGAAAAAATTTCAGTGGGACCACTGTCCTGCCTTTGAACATTTTCAAGCAGTTCAACACTGACCAGACTCGCTCCTCTGGTTGTGCAGTCTGGTTGACCGAATCCAGCTCCATGCCGAGATAAAAGATCCTCTGTGTGGGACAGAGTTTGCTCTTCTCTCAGTTGACCTGAAGGCCCAACAGGCTGAGGTGATGGAGCACCAGGTCCCTGTTTTCCCACAACTGGTCCCGGGACTGAGCCAATAAGCCAGTCGTCGAGATAGTTGAGAATTCGAACGTCGCGTTCTCTGAGTGGAACAATGGCTGCCTCCACGACTTTCGTGAAGACGCGAGGCGACAGGGACAGCCCAAAGGTCAGGACTTTGTACTGATATGCCCTTCCCTCGAACGCAAAGTGTAGGAATGAAAAAAAAGTGAAAGTATGCGTCCTTCAGGTTGATGGCTGCGAACCAATCTCAGGGATGGAAATGTGTTTCTACATTAACATTTTGAACAGAAGCTTGTGCAGGGCCCAATTCAAAACACGCAGGTCCAAGATTGGCCTTAACCCACCACCTTTCTTGGGTACAATGAAGGAGGGGCTGTAGAACCCCTGACCTCATATTGGCTGGAGGAACCGGTTTGACCGCGTCTTTCGTCAGCAGGACATCGATCTCTGATCGCAAGACATGGGCATCGCTGCTCCGCACAGTGGTGAAGAGGATGCCCTTGTACTTGGGAGGCCGGTGAGCAAATTAAATCACGTAGCCGAGTCTGATGGTACAGATGAGCCAGCGAGACGGCCTGGGGAGACCTAGCCAGGCCCCCGGAGACCAAACAAGTGGGACCAACACAGACGTACCCGGGGTGGGTCAGCGAGGTGGAGTACGCAGACCCGACTCGGGAGGCCCGGAGGTGGCCGGAGTGTTTGAGTACTTCAAGGTGGGGTAGAGTGTGGGTGAGAAGGCCCGGGGGCGTTCTCGGTGCCCACACTGCTGCCTCCTGGCGAGGGGGAGAGGGAAGGAAAGGAGCGGCAAGGCCTGGGGGCATCGCACACTGCCAACCTGGCCCTCTCGGGGCCCAGGGAGGGAGGAAACTGCTCTTTTATTGAGAATGTGGCTATCGATGGACTCCGAAGAGCCAGTGGCAGGATGTTGTGGGAGGATGCGGACGCAGGGGGACACCCTCGGCGACAAGAAGGTGGAGATGCTGCAGGCGGCGACTGGGTGGAGGCAGCAGCAGGTCACCGGGGCAGGATGTTTTTGATGGCCTCTGTCTGCTTCTGGGCCACCAAGAACTGCTGGGTGAAGTTTGTGATGGCGTCGCCAAAGAGGCCGCCCTGGCAGACAGGGGCATTGAGGAACCACACTTTGTCGGTCTCACACATATCTGCCAGGTTCAGCCACAGGTGGCGCTCCTGGACCACAAGTGTGGACATCGCCCGACCCAGGGAGCGTGCAATGACTTTCATCACCCAGAGGGCGAGGTCCATTGCGGTACGCAGTCCAGTCAGTAGCGGTCTTTGGACACAGTTGCATCACTACCGACCGCTCTACTGGGGGGGATCTCCATGTAACCCTTAGCCGTGCCACCATCGAGGGTAGTGAGGACGGAGGAGTTAGTCAGTCGGTTTCTAGCGTTGTAAGGCGCTATCCACGACTTGAGCTCCTGATGCACTTCTGGAAAGAATGGCACTGCGTGGGGCGCTGAGAACCAGCACAGGCCATCCCAAGATACGAATCATCCAGCCGCGAGGGTTCGGGACACGTGGAGGGTTCCACTCAAGCCCAACACTCGTGGTGGCCCGGGAAAGCATAGCCGTGAGCTTTGGATCAGACTCGGCAACACTACCACACCCGAAGGGGGCAACGCAGCCGAATCCTCATCTCCAGAGTCCATTAGCCTGTCCCCCGATGCAGCTATCAAAATCATATCCTCAGTCAGAGCCCCGAAAGTAACAGCTGGCCCCCCCAGCACGCTCTTCCGGAAGCTCTACCTGCGCAGCGGAGGGGGGAGGGGCCCGAGGAGCCTGGTGACCCGGCAGGAGTGCCTTCACAGTAAATCTCAGGTCTCCACCAAAGGCATCAGCCAAAGTAGCAGCCCTCTGCTTTGCAAAATGCGAAATGAGACAGCACATGACAGGAAGAGAAGTCGTTTCGAGGGGCCAAGGAAGGTTAACGTTTTTGATTAAAGATTATCAGGGCACATGAATAAAAAAAAAATGAAAAAAAATGAAAAACACTACAATATTACATAAAAATAAGAATAGTCAATTTTGATTTCATGGACACTTTAAGACACAACGTCCATGGACCTTTGACTAATGCAGCAGGTGGCGACAATGGTCCTAAAGAGTGAATCGTCTTTAAAGAAGAAGAACCGAATGTGCTGAGAGAGTGTAGCCCAGTATTGTTTAATATTATGATTGATGATGTTTTTTTCTGGAGTTGAACAGAGAATGAGTAAAGCATTAGGCTATATGCAGATTATGGGGCATTATAGGTGAGGGGTTGTAACATTGGTGTACTGGAGTCAAGAATGCAGAAAGCAATAGATCAGGTCGGAAAGTGGTCATATGAATGGGGCTTTTGTTTATCTGTGGAAAAAACTCAATATATATGTTTCACTAAAAAACTGGTAAATCCTAGACTAGCTATCAGACTGGATATGTATGGACAGTCACTCAAGCAAGAGAGGGTAATAAGATATTTAGAGGCATGGTTTGACACTAAACATACACTTAAAGTCCATATTCAAAAAATGGTAGATAAATGTAAGAGTATATAAATATACTGAAGTGTTTATCAGGATATAGTTGGGGTGCATCAGGTTCATCTATGAAAAGAATATTCTTAGAGCCTTAATTCGCTCCATTTTGACTGTGGATGCATATATCATTCTGCAGCCAAAACCACAATGACAGGTTGGTTGCAGGCTAAGGCTCTATGTTTGTTTTGTGGAGCTTTTAGAACAAAAGCCTCACCTGTAGCCTCACTGCAAGCATTAGTAGGAGAAATACCATCAAAGATCAGTTGGCTCAAACTAACAATGTCATTATAGACAAATCTGCAGGGGCATGAAATAACACACCCTACAAAAGGGTACTTGAAGAGTGTTGGGAGTACAGCCGTACTAACATCAGTAGCTTTGGACTGAGTGGGGAAAAAGAAGCAAAATAGATGGGAATAGACTGCATCATTAAAGATATTAACAAAATGTGGCAGGATACATGGGATCAGGAGGAGAAGGGAAGACATTTATACAGTATTCAGAAAGAAATGATAGTTAAAAAGTACAATAGTCTGAGACGACAGGAGGAAACTATGCTTACAATAGAGCACACAAGATTTAATAGCTGCCTACATTTACACCAGACTGGATTATGTATACATTGTGGAGAAGTGGAAAATGTAAAACATGTACTCTTGACATGTAAAAAGTAGTCTGAAAAAAAGGAAATAACTAGAGAGGGCAACGAAGAATGGATTGAAAAACCTACTGAGTTTGCCTGGAACACTATATATACACTCACCTAAAGGATTATTAGGAACACTATACTAATACTGTGTTTGACCCCCTTTCGCCTTCAGAACTGCCACTTCAGTCATTCTACGTGACATTGATTCAACAAGGTGCTGAAAGCATTCTTTAGAAATGTTGGTCCATATTGATAGGATAGCATCTTGCAGTTGATGGAGATTTGTGGGATGCACATCCAGGGCACGGAGCTCCCATTCCACCACATCCCAAAGATGCTCTATTGGGTTGAGATCTGGTGACTGTGGGGGCCATTTTAGTACAGTGTACTAAAGCTTGAATCATTTCAAATTGGTTTCTTGAATATGACAATGAGTTCACTGTACTAAAATGGCCCCCACAGTCACCGGAGCTTCGTGCCCTGGATGTCCCACAAATCTCCATCAACTGCAAGATGCTATCCTATCAATATGGGCCAACATTTCTAAAGAATGCTTTCAGCACCTTGTTGAATCAATGCCACGTAGAATTAAGGCAGTTCTGAAGGCGAAAGGGGGACAAACACAGTATTAGTATGGTGTTCCTAATAATCCTTTAGGTGAGTATATATATATATATATATTATACTGCTGTTCAAAAGTGTTTGATGAAAGGATTTTTATGTTTTTAGAAGAAGTCTCTTATGCTCACCAAGGCTGCAATTATTTTATTTAAAATACTAATAAAAACAGTAATACAGTGAAATGTAAAAATTTTTTTCTATTTGAAGAAATATTTATTCTATTTTATTTCTGTGTCCAAAGCTGAAATTTCAGTATCACTACTCCAGTCTTCAGTGTGTTCCTTCAGAACATGTCAATCATTCTAATATTATGATTTGCTGCTCAAGAAACATTTATTATTGATTATTATCAATGTTGAAAAGAGTTGTGTATTTTTTTTTTTTTTTTTAAGGATTTTTGATGAATAGAAAGTTCAAAAGAACACCATTTATTTTAAATAGAATCTTTTGTAGCATTATAAATGTCCTTACTGTCACTTTTGATCAATTCAATGCATCCTTACTGAATGGGCTAAATTTATTAATTTCTTTATGCCCCTACTTTGTTTTTCTTTCCTTTCCTTTATCTTTAACGTGCTAACTTTTGTACGGTGATGTGACGTGCTAACTTTTTATACGGTGATGTGACGACTGAATGTATGCTCAGTCTTGTTAGTACATTTTTCAGTTTTGAATGCCTTTCTGTTAATGTTCAACAAATGTACAAGTAATAAAAAAACGGAGATCCCAATGAGTTCACACTTCAGTCCAGAAGATGGCGGTAATGCACCTCGTTTGTAAACTGCCAATAAAAACCAGAAGAAGATGTGCTCAGCGTTTACATTTCCTTAACGACGGACTGTACTGTTGGACGCTAATGTGTCTGTGTGATTTGAGTAAACTAGTTTGTAAATTACTTCATTGTACTATTTAATGCTTATGAAATGACAGAGTGCAAACTACATTTGAGACATCTTTTTGAAGGGATTACTATCTAAAGTCATCCCGTATTAACAGATCTTCAACAAATGTCGAAGGGTGTTTTCTGTCGTGTTTTCCAGTTAGTTTTGATTCTTATTGTTTTTCCTCAAGCGACTTGTCAGAATACTGCACAACACTACTCAACCAATTCAACAAACTCTTCGGTTTCACCTTCACCCGCAGCGCTGAATGCCACATTCATCGATGGACGTGCTGTTTTCCCCACTGATGCCACCGAAGAGCCCATCATAAGTTCAGTGGGTAAGAGGATGAATTTATGTCAATAACATTTCTGCATTATATTTCTCCCCCTAAATCAAAATAGATTCGACTGCTTCTGCATAAAGAAAAGTTTAGCCGTTTTAGGACCATTAACATGGGACCATTTAATTCTCTTTTCATTTTCTTTTCCTTTAGTGACTGACTCTAAAAGCACGATACAGAGCATCACTGATCCGACTCCATTGAGCACCGATCTGAGCTCATATCCCTTCACTTTTACTGACAACGCACCTATAATCACAAACCTGTCCCGATCAACAACAGAAGCGACTAATGACTTGAGGGCAGAAATTAACTCTTCATATTCAAAAAATTCCACTGGCCCATCTGCAACTGTTATACCGAAGGATACATTCAAAGATGGTAGTGCGGTTCTGCCCACTGATGCCATCCTAGAACCCATCACAAGCCCTTTGGGTAAGTTGAAAGAGAATCTCATAAAGATATTGTTCATAACATAACCCTATTTTTAGTAACTTTTTTTTTTTTTTTTTTTTTTTTTTGCTATGTGACATTATTCTTATGACAGTAAATCATTGGAATAGCTATCAAATGTGTATATTTTTTTAAAGAAATTGAATCAATTAAAGATTACATTGAAGTACAGACAATGTGCATTCTAGCCAGTTTATAGGTAGATTTTCATTTCATGCTTCGGCAGCACTTCCTATAGAGGTGTGTTGGCTTGACGGATGTCCTTCGCGAATCTTGCGGTCAAACATTTATGACAGTATTTTTTTTACCAATTTTATGCGTGTATATATCAGTTACTTTTTTACCTAGTTACTTAACTAGGTATGGCACGGGTGGCAAGTTGTGTCATAAATGCACCTGGTACAGATCAGATACGGATGTAGGGGTTCCACCATTTTCAATATTATTTAAAAACCAATAAAACTCTCAAGCTTATTGAAGACAAATAAACGGGGATAAAGAAAGAGCAAACAAAACAAACAAATAGAACAAATACACAATTGAAATAGACCTACCTGAAAAACTTCAAGCACTAATAATCAGGATAATCAAGTGTATAAAAATGCATGGTCTTTACTGTGTAAGTTAAATATACATTTATTCTCATTAAAGTTACAAAAGTGATTCAGTCAAGAGCAGTGAGAGATTTTCTCTCTTTTTTTGTTGTTTGATTGGCGTAATGACAGCAGGTAAATTTGGAGGCTGTCACTTTAAGACCGATTGCAAGGATCCATTATAGTCCTGTGTTGTAATTTCTTAATTTCTCAGTTCTCTCTCAACTGTTAACATTGACTTAAGACACAAATGACTCTGTTTACTTGCAAATACATGTAACATTGACACATAGGTTTGTGTATTTAAACCAGGGGTGTCCAACCCTGGTCCTGGAGGGCTACCACCCTGCAGATTTTAGCTCCAACCTGAATCAAACACACCTGAACCATCTAATCATGATGTTCAGGCCTGCTTGATAATTACAGACAGGTGTGTTGGAGCAGGGTTGGAACTGAAATCTTCAGGATAGCCCTCCAGGAGCAGGGTTGGACATCCCTGATTTAAACGTTCAAGCACAATTAGGCGGCAAAAAGCACTCCGTTCAGTACTCGCATGCTCTATGAGCAGCGGCTGCATGTCTCTCAGAGAGCACTCTGAACTGTGCACATACTGAAATGAGTTCACTTTCACTGCTAATTCGATAGGCTTTTGTGACCTGTGCAGCACAGCAACTGTGAGCATAACCGCGATAGAGACGATAGTCCAAAATCTCTACCGGTTGACAAATTTCTAATTTCATATTTAGTCGTGTCCCCTAGTTGGATAAGCTCACGTTCACTCTGGACATAGTGTTAGCTACTCAGTTGCATACTCTTATGACGCATACACTATATAGGCAAAAGTTTTGGAACACCTGCCTTTACATGCACATGAATTTTAATGACATCCCATTCTTAATCTATAGGGTTTAATATGGAGTTGGCCCACCCTTTGCAGCTTCAACTCTTCTAGGAAGGATTTCCACAAGGTTTAGGAGTGTTTTTATGGGAATTTTTGACCATTCTTCTAGAAGTGCATTTGTGAGGTCAGGCATTTATGTTTTGGACGAGAAGGCCTGGCTCGCAATCTCCGCTATAATTCATCCCAAAGGTATTCTATCAGGTTGTGGTCAGGACTTTGTGCAGGCCAGTCAAGTTCCTCCACACCAAACTCGCTCATCCATGTCTTTATGGACCTTTGTGCACTGGTGCTCAGTCATGTTGGAACAGGAAGATGCCATCTCCAAACTGTTCCAACAAAGTTTGGAGTATGAAATTGTCTCGGTATGCTGAAGCATTTAGAGTTTTTTTCACTGGAACTAAGGGGCCAAGCCCAACCCCTGAAAAACAACCCCACATCATAATCCCCCCACCACCAAACTTTACACTTGGCACAATGCAGTCAGGCAAGTACCATTCTCCTAGCAACCACCAAACCTAGACTCGTCCATCGGATTGCCAGGCAGAGAAGTGTGATTCGTCACTCCAGAGAAAGCGCCTCCACTGCTCTAGAGTCCAGTGGCGGCATGCTTTACACCACTGCATCCGACACATTGCATTGCACTTGGTGATGTAAGGTTTGGATGCAGCTGCTCGGCCATGGAAACCCATTCCATGAAGCTCTCTACACATTGTTCTGGAGCTAATCTGAAGGCCACACAAAGCCATTGACTCTGCAGAAAGTTGGCGACTTCTGCACACTGTGCGCCTCAGCATGCGCTGACCCCGCTCTGTGATTGTTACATGACCTACATTTCGTGGCTGAGTTGCTGTTGTTCCCAATTGTTTCCCTTTTTTTTATTTTTTATAATACCATTAACAGTTGACTCTGGAATATTTAATAGTGAGGAAATTTCATAAATGGACTTATTGCACAGGTGGCAACGTTACCACGTTTGAATTCACTGAGCTCCTGAGATCGACCCATTCTATTACAAATGTTTGTAGAAGCAGTCTGCATGCGTAGGTGCTTGATTTTATACACCTTTGGCCATGGAAGTGATTGGAACACCTGAATTCAGTGATTTGGAGGGGTGTCCCAATACTTTTGACAATATAGTGTAGTAACACCGGTAAAGTATTCCTAATATGTTTGACCTTTTATTGATAGTAGCCTACATTTACCTGTTGATGCCTTCACAAGCACCCGTAAAAGCTGTTGAGTTGTGTTTGAGTTGAGTCAGGGGCGACGCGCGAAAGGGACAAAATATGCTATATTTTTGTAGTTCCGCTAGGTGGCACTAATGTCACAGAAGCTACATTATTCACCTTTATATGGTATGGCTAAACCAGAGACGACAAATAAGAAACACCATGGTAGGTGTCAATTTAAATGTATGCCAGAAGTGTTTTTATTTATTTATTTATTTATTTTTTATTTTTATTAAGAATTAAAATAAGTATAATATAATAAATATTAGTAGGAGGTTATATATAAATTAAATTAAATATAAGTAAAATATAATTAGAATAAATGTAAGTATAATTAAAAATATAATTATTCTTTAAAAAAGTTGAAATAATGCAAATTGATGACTTTAACAAACGCAAAACTTTTGATAGTTTTCGTTAAAAATAAATTTCCTTATGGAGAAAATTATATGCTATGAAAATAGTTTCAGTTATGACTTTTTTCACTTGATTTAGCCTATTTAGTTCTGTGTCAAATATAATGTTTTTCATTGATCGAGATCTGGCAGCAGCAGCACATTTTTCCGCTTGAGATTTTTCCAGCTTTCCCTGGGCACGAAATTTCCCATATGCCAGCAAACCAATGAGAACACGGGACAATGATGACGACACATAACAGCAGAGTGTAGGCGCCAAAGCTGCTGTGGATCCACTTACCCAAAACCCTCCGTAACTGACAGATATGAAGAAAATTACTATTGTTTGGCAATTGAATAAATGACAGATAGTTACATATGTATTGCCAACATTTGATAATGTAAGCTTTATGATACAGTTCAAACAAGGAAATTTATAGTGTTAATGTTAATTAGCGAGTCCACAAATGGCTTGAGTATGCAGAGCATTCACAGTTTATATGTATCCTGATATTTAGACATATATATATATATATATATATATATATATATATATATATATATATATATATATATATATATATATATATATATATATATATATATATATATATATATATATATATATATATATATATATTTTTTTTTTTTTTTTTATTTATTTATTTATTATTTTTTTAATATTTATATTGTAATAATTTCACATTTAATCTCAATTGACATGGAAACAACAAAGACAGTAGCCTATATTTTAAATATTTGTTTAATTGCATCTTTTTATGAAAGAAGGCCAGTATGCACAATACCAATACTGCTACTGATGTCTCTATGCAATAGATTTTTCCCCCTCAATTTTAGCCATATATTTTATTTATTTATTTTTTACATTTATTAGGCTTTAAATAATATAACAACTTTTAATTTAAGTGAACTTAAAACAATCTTCACATAAACCTATTATAATAAATGTCACATTTACCTGCTCTTCAATATATCAGGGCTTAATTTTTTCTGTTGGCCCAGTCAGACCAGTTCAGTTTTTACTTGCCCTGTCAAAATGCACAAAAAGTTATAGTTTTCGTTGTTCTTGACCCATGTAACCTTGTAAAAAGTGCTCTAAGATTTTTCAGGTAGGTCGAACAGGTAGGATAGATATAGAAATTGAATAAAGTTATCAAACACTTTGATTAAATTATAAATTAAATATAGAAGAATCCTTTCAAAGTTACAAATGTTATTCAGCGAAGAGCAGTGCACTCACTGTTCTTCACTGAATAACATTTGTAGCTTTAAGAAGTTACATATTTTCTCTCTTTCCTTTGTTCTTTGATTAACATTAATGACAGATAGAAGCACGTTTATTAGGCTGCTGTCACTTTAAAATGAAATTGCCTGTCCAGCATGCCAGTGGGCAAGGCCAAAGTGGGGATGATGTAGTAGGTGTTGATCTGTGTTTGTGCAGACAGTCTTGTGCTGATGTATTTATCTCTATTACACAATAAAAACCAGGAAATAGAAAACGAGTAATTTCCTATTAATTAAAAATGGGGACAATACATTTTTAATTGTGTATTTTTAAAATTGTTGTTGACTACCTGTATGACAGCGTCAACATGCCATGTCTCATTAGTCTTGCGTGCACCAGGCATGAGAAAGGTAAGACCCTGTCCGTTTGTTAAGTCACGCATTGCAATTTTCAGGTCCAAACACCATGCTTATATTCTCACAGTGTGTTGTAATCAGTGATGGGTAGATTACTTATAAATTGTAGTCTGTTACTGGTTACAAGTTACATGACATAATTTTTTATTACTTTAAGATTACTTCTATAAAAACAAAGAGAAAGTAAATATATTTCGTCATTTATTAACATCATGAAATACATTAAACACTATATTATGTCAGGGTTTCCCAAACTGGGGCTTGTGAAAGAACTGCAAGAAGTTAAAGCTAATAATGCATTAAATTATAAAAATGTATGAGTAAATACATAAAAAAAAAAAAACAATAAAAATAAAACACTTGAGACATATTTTATTTGTTTACCTGCATGTCAGTGTGATCATTAACCATCTTATTGTGCTTGAACGGTCAAATAAACACAAAAATAAATTCAAAATGTCCGTCTTTTGGCGAATATCTTCGTAACAGATCGGCTATGTCTTAAGTAAATGTAAACCGTTAGGATGTGTCTTAATATATTGGATCCGTGCATTAGGTCTTGGGACTACAGTACAACAGGTATATTAGGCTGCTGTCACTTTGTGTCATTAATGTTAATCAAACAACAAAAAACTAAGGGAAAATCACTCGCTGCTCTTGACTGAATAACTTTTGTAGCTTCAATAAGGATTAAACTATATTTAATGTATACCATGAAGACTCTGCTGTTATTATACATTTGATTATTCAATTTCTGTACCTGAATACTAATGTAAGACCTACATTAAAAAGTCTGTATGTCAGAGCACAGCCCACAAGGCTATAGCTCCGATATAGAAAGTATTATTGATGGATGGACTTTCAATCTAAGTCAAGTCACATTTATTTATATAGCACTTTATACAATACAGATTGTTTTAAAGCAGCTTCACAGTAATAACAGGAAAATAACAGTTGCTAAATTGATTAGTTTTGAAACGACTTCAGTTGCAGCTATAAGCAGCTCTACAGAAAACAAGTGTCATTATTCAGCTCAATTCAGATTCAAGGTTGATTTAACTCAGTTCAATGACTGTCAATATTGCAGAGTTTATGAATTATAAAACAACTTCAATTTCAGCTATAAAGCGGCTCTACAGAAAACGATAGTGCCATTCAGCTCAATTCAGATTCAGTGTTTATTCAGTTCAGTTAATTAAAGCTGTGCAGTTTCGTAGAGGCTAGCAATAGCAAGCTAGATTTGAAATAAGTTTGTCAGATCATAATTTTGTCCATCTTATACCATGCTATAGTACTGAACTAAAGAGGGTAAAGTTCAAACAAAAACTGTGAAAGCTTGGATTGAAGATGCTTATTGTGATGTGGAATTATGGAATGTGTTCATGGATTCATCTGCTGATATTGATAAGCTTAATGGCATAGTCAGTTCTTGGGTAACTTGTTGTGTTGATTCTGTTATTCCTGACAAAGTTGTTAAGCTATAAGCCATGAATGAGTAAGCATCTTAAGTGTAAGAGTCTAAATTAAGAGCAAATTGTATGAGTTCAATATGGGACAGCCTAAAATTAATGACAAGTCTAAATAATGGGTGTAAAAAAGAGTGGAAGTGAGCAGCTATAAGTCAGATAGTGTTCTGGTGGTGGAATTTAATACGTTTTATGCTAGATTTGAAGAGCAGGATTGTAGCATGAGGAATGCAGACTTATACCATTCACTTCAGGATGGGAGCCTACAGAATTCCTTTGAGGAATGTGTTAAACTTTTTAAATGGTGTAAAAGTGAGTTCTGGCCCTGATGCAATAAGTGGTTGAGTGTTGTGTGCAGAGCAATTGGGTCATATTTTTATATTTATTTTTAATTGGTCACTTGATGCATGGTATGTTCCAAAACCTTGGAAACAGTCTGTTATTATCCCTGTGGCAAAAAAAACAAAAAACAATTGCCCTAAAGGCTTGACAGATTATTGACCAGTTACCTTGACCTCACTTGTAATGAAGATATTCAAGAAATTAGTAAAAGAGTTATTGATGGAAAAACAAAACAATTTCTTTACTCAATGAAATTAGCCTAGAACTGGGAGAGGTGTGCAGGATGCGACATTTACCTTACTAAACCTGTTGGATAAACATCTGTAGGGAAGTAGTAATCATGCTAAGCTTTTATTTGGAGATTTTTCTTCTTTATTTAATACAATTCAACCAAGTTTGTTGGTCCACAAGCTCATATTGGGTTTTGGCGTAAAAGCAAGTATGGCCGCTTGGTTCCAATAACTACATCTATTGGCTTCCCTCAGGGATGTGTATTTTCTCCTCTCCTCTACATCCTCTACATTAGTGTCATAGTCAATTATAGAACCGGTACATTCTGTAGTTTGCTGACAACACTGTGGTGGCAAGTTTGTTAGTTGGTGAGGAGAGGGATCACAGGCCCATTGTTGATTTTATTTTACAAATTGGTCTCGGGAAGCTGGTCTACTTCTGAATGCTGATATATGAGGATATGAGTATTGATTTTAGGTGTAATCTGGCAGCAGTGGCATTCACTACTATTGATAACCAGCCGATTTAATTGGTTGAACGTTGCAAGTATTTAGGCACTATAATTGATAATAAATTTAAATTAGCTGAGAATACTGATAGACAGTAAAATGAGTCAGCAAAGACACTTCAAGTCAAGTCAAGTTGAGCTTTATTGTCATTCCGCTACTTGTGGGGACATACAGTGGAACGAAATGTCGTGCCTCACAGGACCACGGTGCTACATAAGTACAGACATACAACCATGAAGTAAAACACTATAAACCTATACATAAACTAAGGGATGGGGGGTTGAGTTCAGGGCTCTCACAGCCTGGGGGAAAAAGCTGTTGAGCAGTCTGGTGGAGCGGGCTCTGATGCTCCTTTTGTCTTAAGAAGTTTAAATTTAAATATTGACATTCAAATATTGTGCCAAATCCAATATTGACAGGACATTGATGACTGTGTTTTACAAGGCATATATTGAATTGATTTCATTGATTTTGTTGGTTTGAAAAAAAAAAGGCAGCGGCTATTTGCACTTACTGTAAATAGCAACTAGATTCTATTTAAACTCAGTGAAAATATGCTATTGATATGACATATTGTATTCTATTTACACCATATAGTTCTTTGTCAAAATAAAGTATAAATTACATGTAATTACTATTTACACATATTGCAGAGCAGCTATTTGACTATTTGCACCTCATTGCACATGTACATTAACAGGATGCAATAATAACAGAGTGTAAATTATTATTTTTATTTAAATTATTAAATGGATGCCACCGTAAAGGGACACTAAAACCCCTCCCACACCTACCCCTAACCCTACCCAATAAATGCTTTTTATTATTAAACATTTAGTTTGGCATTTTGTTTCCACATTTAGAACATTTTCTTAATTTTTATTGAAAGTAAATTCCTTTCCGATTTGATTTGTGATGAGAAAAGAGCAAGCTCTGCAAAAGGCGGATTCGAACCCGTGTTGATTGCGTCAAAACACTGAGCCATTAAGCATATGCTCTACTGATTGCGTCACTGAAGACATTAAATTACAAGCCTTTTTTTTTTTTTATTTATCTTGTTTGGCCCAACCAGGCATTGTTAGGCGGAGCTAGTGCGAATAGCACTTGCCAACAAGGCACGCTATTTTGGTGTGAATAGACACTCCGAAAAAACAAATGCACTGGCAAAAGTTGTAAATAACTGCAGCAAAGCATTGGGTGTGAAATTGCCTGGGTAGTCGGATTTATTTAATATGCAGGTGATTAAGGAATTAAATCACATTATATCTGACACATCTCACCCCTTTCATGATTAATTTCAGACTATCCCTTCAGGGGCCCATTTCTGAAAGGAGGTTAAGTGAAAACTCTGAATATGTTAACCCTGAAATGAGGGAAACTCTGGGTTTTCCATTTCAGAATGGGAGGTAACTTTTACTGAACCTAACCAGGTCGGGAGCAGGTTTTCTTTAGTAAAAGTTTATTTCGGTCTCCTCCTTTTTAAAGCATAAGCATTTAAGTATTTTTATTAAGTATATAAATTAAGTTATTAAATATAGTTTAGTATTTAGTTATTACATTTTTAAATGTATATTAAGTATATATTAAGTATAAGTATATTTTTAAATCAAGATGTATTTTCTATATAAGAAATTAATAAATTAAGTGCATTTTATTTAAAACAAGTAAAATGATCTGACAGTGGGGTAGTCTTAATGCAAACAGAACGATTATTTTTCTTACCCCATTGGCAGATAATTTGCAAAATAAGAAAAATGCACTTAAATTACTTTTAGAAGTATTTTACATTTATGTCGTGAGAGATTTTTTTTTAAAAAATTTTATTTATTTTTATTTTTTCATATCAACATGCATATTTATTTGAACGATACGGTGGTGGTTTTCTTTATAACATCAGGGATGCAGAGCACATGAGTAAGGCCGCTGTATGCAGAGCAGAAAGTGTGCTTCAAAGAGTTTTTGTGTTGTTTCCTGGGCACAAACCCATGAAAGCCATCAAAGAGGAGTTTCACAGGATTGCAGATCAGTGGTGTAGATTAGATATCGGTTTAAATTAAACTAATCTGATAAATGATGTTCACTTGATAACATCTTGTTGTGACCTCTGGAAGTAAACTGATAATTAGAATTTTCTTTAGGATTTCCAATGTGGTTGGATGCATTGATGACACATTTTCCCATCATTGCACCTTCCGAAAATGAAACTGATTACTGTATGGAATGGAAGGATGCCAGGTGGAAAGGTAGTCCGAGATGTATGCCGTAACCACCACCACAGCTGTAAAATAAACACAAATTATTCACAGTTTATTTGGTCATCTTTATTTCCTACAAAAGCAAGTTATTCTTTTTTCTGTTGGATTTTAATATTCTTCCACCATCTCCTCTTCATCTGTCGGTGGTTCTGGTGTTTTGCGAGCCTCTTCCTTCTTGCTGTTGGCTGGCCTGAGTAGAAGTGAAATGTTAATTTCATTAACCTAATTAAGGAATGTAACAGGTTGGATTAGAGAAAAAAAGAGCATTAGACTGTGGAAAAAGCTGCTGCACATGAAATAGACATGATATGATATTTATTTAATATGTCAAATGTTTGTAAAGTCATGTAACCTATGTATGAACCTTTTATGCTTAATGCTTTACCTGATTGAATTATGTTTGTATACTTCATTTTTAGCTGCTGCCACATTCTTTTTTTGCCTCTGGAATACCATGAAAATTAATATTCAAATATAGTTAATAATATATAGAAATTTAATATAGGTCAATAACTTACCGTTCAAATCGTAATTTTGGAGCTCCGTTGATCGTGGCTTTTCATAGTCGTGGTGCACACTTAACTCAGAGTGAGACTACTCAGAGTTGATTGAACTAACTCAATTCAGCTGTTCTGAAACCCTGTTCTGAGTTTCCCAGCTCAGGTTAAGTCAACTCAGAGTTTAAGTTTTAACTCAGAGTTGGTTGAACCTCCTTATTGAAATAGGCCCCTGGATATTTGTATAGGGTCCCCTTTGCAAAGTCAAATAGTTTATTTTTGTTTATACCATGTGCTCAATTTGCTCAATTTAAATAAGAAAAGTATATTGATGTTGTATATTTGTCTATCTTGTACGTGGTGGTAAACTTCCATGCTGCATAAGGTGGACAATAAAATGGTTACTAAACTAAACTTTACCACAGTGTGCATCATACAACTTACCCCAGTATTTGACATCAACTTATAAGGGCTGTAATATTCTTGCTGGTTTGAATGGTTGCCTTTTGTAGTAAACAAATGTGGGTCATTTGTGTAAAAGTATGAGCACTCTAGCTCAAATTCAGTGAGTTACAAATGCTGAAGCAAAAAGTGTTACAACCATACCTGATCTCCCCATACTTTTAAATATACTTTGAAAATGTTTAAAATAAGTTTTTTTTTTTATTTAATTTGTATATACTGTATACATAAATAACTATTCATCTACTGTATTCCACCCTCATCTCACTGGTAAATTCAATGTGTGTTGTCTCACTCTCGCAGGCTGCCTGTGTGATGTCACACCTGACTTCTGTGACATTGGATGCTGTTGTGATGTCATGGACTGTGGTCTCCTGAACCTTAGCTCTGTGTTTAACAGCTGTGGCCAGGATGCGGGGTAATGGCTACTGTCTGTCATTATATGTGTTCTCTAACCTTTGAATGTGCTTTAAAACGCAGCTGTCTTTGTCACATAAAGGTCTGGTGTCTGTGTTGAGAGCTGGCTGATGTTCAGAACACAAATTGATCCAGCACTGGTTACACTCACTGAAAACCTCTTTTGTGTTCAGAGAGAAGACGGTAAATCACCATGCATTACTGTATTTTCACCTCATTGCACTCCAGTTCTCTTAAGGCTCTGATATACTTCAAGCAAAATTGAAGAATTGTGAGGTAATTTCAGACAAAGTCAGGCCAAAGCGAAGTTTGTTTCAATAGGTCGAAAGAGCTTGCCAATGCAAACTTTCTGGGAAAACGCCTTCAAACTACCATTGGTTACAAAGGGTGGGTTGCACCAATAAGGATTAATCTTAAATCGAGATTAAATCAAGGTTTATCTAATAATTATGTTGCACCAAACTTTAAAGCTTTACATAATTTTAATCCTGGACTTAATTTATATTTAAAATAGTTTAACTTTAATCCTGTTGCTCCATAATTTTTAACTAAAATTAAAATATGTGGCTGATTGAACAAAGATAGACGTTCTTTGTGTGGGTGTGTCGTCAGGTCTCAGAGGTGTTTATTACAAATTTAAAAAAAAAATTAAACGCAATCGAATATAGATCACAATAGAATATAGATAACATATCAAATGTTGAAAGAGAGACATTTTGAAATGTCATGTCAAATATTGGCTTATTTTGGATTTCATGAGAGCTACACATTCCAAAAAAGTTGGGACAGGTAGCAATAAGAGGCCGGAAAAGTTAAATGTACATATAAGGAACAGCTGGAGGACCAATTTGCAACTTATTAGGTCAATTGGCAACATGATTGGGTATAAAAAGAGCCTCTCAGAGTGGCAGTGGCAGTGTCTCTCAGAAGTCAAGATGGGCAGAGGATCACCAATTCCGGCGGAAAATAGTGGAGCAATATCAGAAAGGAGTTTCACAGAGAAAAATTGCAAAGAGTTTGAAGTTATCATCATCTACAGTGCATAATATCATCCAAAGATTCAGAGAATCTGGAACAATCTCTGTGCGTAAGGGTCAAGGCTGGAAAACCATACTGGATGCCCATGATCTTCAGGCCCTTAGACGGCACTGCATCACATACAGGAATGCTACTGTAATGGAAATCACAACATGGGCTCAGGAATACTTCCAGAAAACATTGTCAGTGAACACCATCCACTGTGCCATTCGGCGTTGCCGGCTAAAACTCTATAGGTCAAAAAAGAAGCCATATCTAAACATGATCCAGAAGCGCAGGGGTTTTCTCTGGGCCAAGGCTCATTTAAAATGGACTGTGGCAAAGTGGAAAACTGTTCTGTGGTCAGACGAATCAAAATTTGAAGCTCTTTTTGGAAACCCGGACGCCATGTCATCCGGACTAAAGAGGACAAGGACAACCCAAGTTGTTTTTCAGCGCTCAGTTCAGAAGCCTGCATTTCTGATGGTATAGGGTTATATGAGTGCGTGTGGCATGGGCAGCTTACACATCTGCAAAAGCACCATCAATGCTGAAAGGTATATCCAAGTTCTAGAACAACATATGTTCCCATCCAGACATCTTCTCTTTTAGGGAAGACCTTGCATTTTCCAACATGACAATGCCAGACCACATACTGCATCAATTACAACATCATGGCTGCGTAGGAGGAGGATCCGGGTACTGAAATGGCCAGCCTGCAGTCCAGATCTTTCACCCATAGAAAACATTAGGTGCATCATAAAGAGGAAGATGCGACAAAGAAGACCTAAGACAGTTGAGCAACTAGAAGCCTGTATTAGACAAGACGACAACATTCCTATTCCTAAACTTGAGCAACTTGTCTCCTCAGTCCCCAGATGTTTGCAGACTGTTAGAAAAAGAAGAGGGGATGCCACACAGTGGTAAACGTGGCCTTGTCCCAACTTTTTTGAGATGTGTTGATGCCATGAAATTTAAAATCAACTTATTTTTCCCTTAAAATGATACATTTTCTCAGTTTAAACATTTGATATGTCATCTATGTTATATTCTGAATAAAATATTGAAATTTGAAACTTCCACATCATTGCATTCTGTTTTTATTCACAATTTGTACAGTGTCCAAACTTTTATGGAATCGGGTTTGTAATTTAAATTTTGGCTTATTTAAAAAAAAAAAATTATAAAAATAAAAATTAAATATCTATGTTGTAATTATAAAATTACATTTAAAAAATATTAAAGTACTCATATCAGGTCATCCCAACCTGTTCAGAATAGTGGTTAGAGTTAGCATGATTGATAATAATGTGATTGGTTGCAAACATCTCTGTAAGGATGTTCACACTGGCATGTTGTTGTTATTATTATTATTATTATTATTATTATTTGATTATTATTTTTTTAAATAAAGATTTTGAATGGTCAAAAACAGGGCAGGAAACATGCTGGCCAAGTCAGTTTTTAGGGTTTTAAAAACAAAACAAATCAATATTCATTGATAAAACAATGAATAGTAAGCTCTGTCATATTATTAATTTACTTTTACTGTTTTTTGCCATGGTATCGATTCAGTATCGGTATTGAAGTCATAATGTTGCTATCGTGACAACACTATTCTCTATAAAAAGTTTTTGCTGATATTCTCTTTTTTTTTTTTTTTTTTTGGTTTACAAATTTGTACCTTTTTTATATTTTTACTCTTTTAGTTTTACATTTTGTCAAGGGCTTGTTTACATTTATACTTTATTATAGTACACTACTGAATGCCAAAGTTGCAAGTTAAATTAAATGTTTTTAAGTAAAATTGTTAAATTATTGTGATAAATTAGTCGATAGATTAATCAATAAATTAGTTGATCGATTAATCGATATAAAAATGGTCGTTAGAGGCAGCCCTAAACTTGTACTAACATATCCACATCAGTTTTCACTCGCATGACTGGCACAGAGACCTGAAAGGCAAAACTGCAGCACTGACATGTCAATTTTTTAAGGCAATGAATATTTAGATCACCTCTTAAAAGAAGAAAAAGATGTGTGAACAAACATCAATATTTGGGCACTTACGTTCCATATACAGCACCCGCAGCAGTATTTGAATCACTAAAAACTGTGAAGAAAAAAATCTTGGTGTGCCCTAATGTACAGTGAAAGACCTTACTGATGATGCATACTACATGTAGGCAAACAGATGAGCCCAAAATATGAACGTGATAAATGGCACGTTCAGTGTTTTCTTTATGAGAATTCTTAAGTTATTAAATATAAAAATTCTTTAAGAAAACGAAAATTCTGTTGTTAATTACCCATATGTTGTTCCAAACCTGTAAGTCCTACCTTCATATTAAGAACACAAATTAAGATATTTTTGATGAAATCCGAGAGCCCTCTGACCCCTCCATAGAAAGCAATGTAATTAACACTTTCAAGGTTCAGAAAGGTAGTAAAAACATTGTTAAAATAGTCCATGTGACGCCAGTGGCTCAACCTTCATTTTATGAAGCGACGAGAATATTTTTGTTTGTTTTTGGGCACAAAAAGTAATGACTTTATTCAACAATTTGGAACGACATGAGGGTGAGTAATTAATGACATAATTTTCATTTTTGGGTGAACTAACCCTTTAACATGAAACTTTGTGCCATGCGTTCATATGCATTGTTCATCTGCTTTCTTGTATATAGTATGTTTTATAAATAAGATGTATACTGAATTTGGTCCTCCAATGTCCTCTCTTAATAGAAAACCATTATAAATAAAGTGCTTAACATGGCTTAATGCATTTTCTTTATAATGGTTTTCTATGAGGAAACGATAATGTGCAATTTAGACTGTTGTTCCTATTCTGGCTGCATCTGTTTAACTGTATTTAGTACGCTGTCATGCTCATTATCATCTGTATACTGGATTTGGTCTTTAATTCTCACTGTCTTAGTATGTTAGCACTGAAAACTTTGAGTATATCAGGGGCTTTAGTATGTATACTGTGCAAAATATGTGAATTCCCCTCCCTACTACATTTACCAAAATGTGCAGTATACAACAGAGCATACAGAGTACTGTATCCCACAATGCATTTTTGTTCTCATTAATTCATTTTCTTGTTTCATTGTTCTCATTTGTTTCATTTGGAAAAACAAAATCACATTGAAATGTTTGGAATGTTAATCATTGCATACAGCAAACTGCTTTAAAGAATATTTACTAATATTTCTTTATTTATTACAATTATAAAAATAAAATAAGCAGTATTCTATTCCTAACACATTCCCAACACATTTTTACACATGCATGTTATTTCAAAAAGCTTTGCTTATGCTTAATTTTCTTCTCTCTGTGCTTAGAAAAACAGTCTGCTGTCCAGACTTCCTCTGCTCGTTATCAGTCCAAGTCCCTCTATCCACTCATACTGAGAGAGCTTACAGCCTTCAACAGTCCAAAAAACAAGTTTTACAAGGTAAACTGTGATCACATGTTGCATATAGCTTTTAATTAGCGTCTTGTAGCTTGTACTTAAACATTACTGTTACGTTACATAGGCAATACATATGAAAATTATTTAACAGTAGCACTGCTGGACTTTGCCACAGGTTGATGACGTCATTCTGACCTATTATGACCATGCATCTATAGTGAGCACACTTAAACAGCCATCACCAGGTCTGGCGTCATCTGCCTGCATCAACCACAATCCTGCAAGTATGGGCAAAAATGTGTTAACTTGACCTGGATTTTGCTCTAAATAATATGAATAGTTTTATACTGATTTATGGTTTATTTTCCAGGGTTCTTGCGTTCAAGCTCTCTATCTTGCTCTCGTGCTGTGACAGCACGCTCTTGTGCGGATGACAGGAGTTTAAATGCTCTCACTTACTACACTGGCTTCAGACTACAGAGGGTGAGACTAAAGCTCTCTTCCAAAATGTAGAGAGTTGTCTGCATAGACAGCATCCCAATGGAAAGGCTGTTTCAAACCGTAGTATATTAAAGGTACACTATGTAACTTTTGGTGCTCTAGCTGTTAATAAACAAAATTGCATGCGTCTTGTGGAAGAACATTGTAGCCGGAGCTACTTCTCTCTGTTAATGTATATGACGAGTCACGCAGTACTGGGCTACTCCGCAGCAACTGGCATCCCACTCGATCTTAAATAGTCTGAATATAAACGTATAGGTGTACCGTAGTGATTCAGTATAAGACGAAAACACGGATTGGAAATGGATTCACGATGTACTCGCTCATTATATAGATCTTGTACATTTTGAAGAAAACAGTTGCATAGTGTACCTTTAATTATGCTGCCTTCTAAAATACCTCATTATGGCAGTACTGGATGTATCTTTTGCAGATAAGGGCAATCCCATAATGCATTGCCACAACTAAGTAAAAATTCAGTGGTTCTATGTCAGGATGCAGCCTTGGAAGGTAGACTCATATGTAAACATGTATGCACACTAGACGCAGTGGGCCTCATTTATAAAATGTTGAGTAGAAACCATCCTACATTTGATCTTACGATCATTTCTTAAATGTGCGTACATGTGATTCAGAGAATGAACGTACGTACAAAAAACGTGCGTACGTCTCTCTTCCAGATGTGAAATTTATAAATCACAAATGATCTTGCTGAATGGTTCCAGATTCAGATCTCTACCTTGTGAATACCCAATAATTAATGTCATTCATATATTAAAGAGCACCAGTCAACATTCATATTCCTTTACTTGAAAACCGCGAGCGGTAAGAATTGGTTACATTTTCCAAATACCTGCAGGTATTACTGTCTGCTACAAGTGTGTATGTCTGCTTAGATCCTGACGTGGTTCTAAGAACTTTTCCACGTCAAAAAGACCATCTTTATAAATATGATCGTTGGCGTGGATTTTAGCAAACGCCAACGCTAAGATCAAATGCTAAGCAGAACGCTAAGATCAAATCTGTGCATACACGTTTTATAAATGAGGCCCACTGTATTATTATTTACCCAGATTGACACAAGTTGTGAAAAATCAAGATTAATAAAAACTCCCAAAAATGTATCTGTGAACTTTGTTCATTGAGTTAAATATTTCCAGACTGAAACGCCAGTTGTCAGGTGACAGTTAGAAAGACCCAAATTGATTGTTATTAATCACTTTTTGATTAATCAATCTCCGTGTTCATGCAAGCAAATGACAAAAACACTGCCTATACAGTCATCAGCTTTTCTCTTTTGAGTGAAGTGTAAATCATTTTTATTTATATAGCACATTTAAACATAGCAGAACTATCCAAAGGGTTGAACAGAGTAAAGAGGAAAAAAAAAATAAACACCAGAGTAAAACCAGACAAAACAAACAGTAAAACAGAAGTATGATAATATTAAAATGCCAGGGAATATAGATACATTTTCAATTTTGATTTAAAAATGGTAATGGAAGGTGTAAGGCGGATGTCCAGAGGCAATTGGTTCCATAGACAGGGGGCGGCAACGGAAAAAGCTCTATCTCCCTTATTTTTTAGACGAGAGCGAGGGATGGATAAAAGAGCCCTGTCTGAAGATCTTAGAAATCTGTTAGTTGACAGATCTTTAAGATAACAAGGAGCTTGATCATTAAGAGCTTTAAAAACAAACAAGATTTTAAACTGAATTCTAAAACGGATTGGGAGCCAATGAGCTGAAGAGTTCAACTACAAACTGATCATATGTTAAAGTACAACATGGACTCAGCTGAACCATCAGTTTCTCTGTCATCCCAAACTGAAATCACACGGCTATATACCATGCTCTGGATTCAAACTAAGGTTTTTATGAAGAAAGGGCTGTATCTGTATTATTATTATTATTATTATTATTATTATTATTATTATTATTAACGATAATAAATGAATAGTAAATACACTTCATATTAAACAGCTGAAACATTTAAGTGCAGTAGACTGGAAATATACTAACATTTGAATTTCTTGACTGTATTTATTTTAAATATGGTTTACTTTATGATATTTTTCGGAGCCCCGCACATGACATGCAAAAAAAAAAAAAAATAAATCGTGCACGATTTAGTAATTAGTAAAAATTGTGTGCACAATTTATAAATCGAGGAACGAATTAGTAAATCATGCGCATGATTTAGCCTACTAGTTTTTTCTTGCATGTCATGTACATTTTGCATTATTAACTAACGATTAATTGATTCCTTTTTTTTTATTTTTTATATGATTTTAGATTTATAATTTATTAATAATAGTTTTGGATGCCTATTTTATGCATATTAATTATTTAGCTTTTGTCTTTTAGGTTCCCAGGGCCCAGGTGGAGAACAGTCCAGAGTTGGTTGTGAGTTGCATCAAATTATTTTAATTATCTGTAGTGATTTACTTACAGTTTTTGACCCCAGAATGTTTACATACTTTTTGTTTGCATTGTCGTAGATTCCGATTTCTACTGTGAGAGACTGGCCTGAACCGCTTGAACAAAATGGCTCATGTCTGAATGTGGTATCAAAGGTCAGTGCAAAGGTTTGTGGGGATGCACATTATTGCCAGAATGTACATAAGTGAAGTCTTTCGTTGTTCTCATAGGTGGAGTATGTGATCGAGTACACAAGCAAAGGAGAGATTGCAAAAGCTACACTGAACACAGAACTGCTGAACACAACTATAGGCAGACAACTACTGCAAAAACATGTGGTTATATTCCAGGTAACTTTATCTACAGTTGTTGTCATTTTAGATACACCTTGCAGAATCTGAAATTGTTAATGAAAATAATAATAATAGGGCTCATAAAAATTGCATGATGTTTTTTTGTAAAATTACCCCATTCAATTTTTTTTAATAATCTTAATACTGTATGTCACTACCAGGATAATCCATTACTGTTTATGTTTAATGATAGTTGTTCATGAGTCCCTTGTTTTTCCTGAGCAGTTAAACTGCCCACTGTTCTTCAGAAAAATCTTCCAGGTCCTACAGTCTTTGTTTTTGCCGCATCTTCTGCATATTTTAACCATTTATGTATGATTTTGAGGTCCATCTTTTCACTCTAAAGGCAAGTGAGATACAACAACTATTACAAAGGGTGAAAACGTTGATGCTCAAGAAGGAAACAAACCTTAAGAACTTTTGAACAGAATGATCATTCTAAATGTGAATTATTTTGTCTTCTGGGAAACAGAGAAATATTTTCTTCATTGACATGCATCTGAACAGATTATTTAAAAAAAAATTGTATGTGGACTTGGTTCTGTGCATTAGCTGTTGATTGGATTTTTAGATGTGGGGGGAAGGTCAGAATGCAAGCTTCTAGTTAATTGTAAGAAAGGGTTTATGCAGACTAATTGACTGGAGAAGTCTGGCATGTCACCAAAAAGAAGTCCGTTGTTTCACCTAGAAAATGGGGATAACGTTTTGATAAAAAATGATGCAACATTTTAAACACCTGTTGTTTCAATACCAGTTGGCCACACGCACTCAACCCATAGCCACACCCACACCTTCATCACCAGAGGGGCTGAAACCTGAATCACCACTAGTTGGGTGGTTTGGTGAAAAATCACAACCTGTATCCTTTCCACTTCACTGTGAATTTGTTCTTGTATCAGAGTACACTACTAATTAATCTGAGGTTAAATCAAATAAACTGAGTGTAATAATTTCTGTATAGCAAACATTCATTGGCATGGTGTGCCTAGAGTTTGTTGGAGAATGAATGATGATTATGATTATGTCAGAGCATCTTCTGATAAGGTATCCAACTCATCATGTTTCTGCATTAGTTAGCTAATAGAAGGCATAACTAACTTTACAGTGTCTACCTGGATGATGGTACATAGTTTTTGGTTGTTGTTTTGAAGGTGACCTTGTTTTTGCTGACCTATCTGTGGCATTGATTTCACAATGTAATACCCAATTACCATTACAATATTGACTGTATTGCAAATTAATTTCATATATTTATAAAATTCTTAAGCTTGTGAATGTAAGATTGGTTGTATTGTTTTTGTCAGTATTTCACTATAAGGTAATCCTCCAGTTACATTTTTGACAAGCTGGAGTACACTACACAACTTTTAAAATCGGAACAGATTTTGAAACGCAAGGTATCATACACCTGCTGTTACACATGTAAAAACTGGCCATCATACACTAAACAACTGAGGATCACACACTACCAGATTTGAAGTTGTTCCTAACACAAACTCATGCAGAAACATGCAGCTTTTTGTTAGGAGACGCATGACAAAGGAAAACAATGTGTTCTAAAATCAGCTTAAAATATCAAACATGTTTGATTTCATCCAACTGAATGGATTCACTGGGCACGCGTCTCAATCAGCTCCCTAGTTCAGCGCGCTGATCAGGGAGTCGGTCATTTAAAGGCCTGTCTCAATCGCAGAATCCTTCCTGGGCACTGAAACGTTTGAATCACATGAGCCAACACGTTAAACATAACACGCAATATATGTTTTTAAAAATACAAATAATTTTATTTCAGCATAAATATACATCACTAGGCAAGGTAATGAACATTAATCTAGCCAACATTTATAATTTATTTATAGCTGAAATGTTACATGTATATGTAACAATAATAAACATATGTATATGTTATCAGCAGCCATATCACCCTGTAGCCCAAGACTGGTTTCCTAAGCAGGGCTGAGCCTGGTCAGTACCTGGATGGGAGACCTCCTGGGAAAAACTAGGTTGCTGCTGGTAGAGGTGTTGGTGAGGCCAGCAGGGGGTGCTCACCCTGTGGTCTGTGTGGGTCGTAACACCTCAGTATAGTGATGGGGACACTATACTGTAACAAGCACCGAGGTCCTGACTCTCTGTGGTCATTAAAAATCATGGCCTCCTAATCATCCCCATATACTGATTGGCTTAATCACGGTCTCCTCTCCACCAATAAGCTGGTGTGTGGTAGGTGTTCTGGCTCAATATGGCTGCCGTCACATCATCCAGGTGGATGCTACACATTGGTGGTGGTTGAGGAGATTCCCCCCTTCTGTATGTAAAGCACTTTGAGTGCCTAGAAAAGCACTCTATAAATGTAACAAATTATTATGTATTAAAGTATTTATCATAATGTACTTTTAAATAACATTACAAGTAATGTCAGAAATATATCAGCTCTGCTGTTGTTCATAAATACCAGTAGTGATGTTGTACAATGAGGATGTTGTCACGTCACCGGAAATCGTCATCAGTGCCTGAATTTGTGTGCACGATTATATACTGATTCACAAGCTCAGGAACTGATCGAGACGCACCCACAGTGATGCTAAAAAACATCATGTCCATCATAGTCTAGTCACACGATTTTCTGATTCAGAAAGTGGTCAAATCCATCTGCCCAAAATTTGCAGACTGCATTTTATCAAGACTGCAAATTAGAATTGTGTATTCCCAAAAATGAAAAGTAATTTACTCACCCTGGTGTTGTTCTAATGCCGTATGCCCTTCTTTTTCGAACCACAAAAAGCAAATTACATTTTTTTTAAGTCCCTCTTGTGCTCGTCTATATAATGGCAGTGAATAGCGACCAGCATTAAGGTTTTTTTTTTATTTTTTTTTTAATGTATATTCCTAGTGATTGTGGGGTATACAATAGGGTTTGGTGACAAATCAAAATTGAATGTATTATTAGGCAAAAATACAGACCTTGGCTGTTGGTCTTCTGTGCACGACTGCACTTTCATGAGACTCGATTAGCGCTTCAGTTCACTCCAAATCGCCCAGGAAAAGCACGTTAGAAATCATGATTAATAAAAACTCCCAAAAAGTATCTGTGTACTTTTTTCACTGAGTTAAATATTTACGGACTTTAACTCCAGTTGTCAGATGACAGTTGACAAATGTGAACATAACTTCTTGTGACGAAAACAACAGATATGTTCACCTCAGAGAAGAAAGTAACGTTACATGGATGTTTTTATTATTCTTGATTTCTCATAACTTGATGCTTTTTCTGGGCGAATCAGAGTAAAATGCGGCACTAATAGTCTCATGAAGTCATGTCACATGGGATCATTCTGGGATAATATTGCGTCTTTTTAAAAAAAAAAACAGCTCGATGCTGGTCGCTATTCACTGCCATTACATGGAAGGGCACAAGCGGAGAAGGAAAGAAAGATCAGTAAATGATGACTAATGCAAACCAAATTGTGACCAAGCAATGAAACACCGCATTAGAAATTTGATTTTGTTAAAAGATATTGTCAGAGCAAATATTTATACCTCCTGCATAGTACTGAGATAGATACTGAGCCAAGGATTTAATGCATCTCTGATTGAATATGTAAATTCTTTGACATTTGTGGAAGTTGACAGTTTTGGGATTGTCTGACGATGGAGGGTGTTCTGCAGATCTCGGTAATCGCCCCCCTGTTCTTTTTAAACAAAACACTGTGACTGGCTGCACCTTCAGGTATTACACCTATTTACTAATCATAACTTTTTACCACTTAAAGCCTGAAGACATGATTGTACTTGTATATGTCAACATATATGACAAAACCAACAACATAATAATGGTTATATTTTGATTCCTGTATCCTGTTGTCTTTTTGATTTGTCTAGGTCTTTGTCCAGTGACTGTGGAGTGTTGCGGGCTGAGCTTTTGGGTATTTTAGCAGGGGTTGCAGTGCCTGATCTGATCAGTATGACTGCAGGCTTTCAGACAGACCAGAGTCGAGTCATTTCACAAGAATGCTCCACACCAGCTTCAGTGAGTTATAATGCTCTGTTGCATATTGGTTGATGACACTTTTGTCAGTTTTATAAATAATACTTTCTTGGATTAGTGGGATTTAAATAAATACCTACTTGTTTTACAAAGAACATTGTGCATTGGTGAATAATGTTGTAAAACTGGTATTTTATATTTGATTGCATAAACTATTGCTAACAATTCCTCAGATGACAGTGTTTTTCGGGAAGGTCTATTTTACGTGCAAATTACTCTGAATTTAACTCATACATTTATGAATGTTTCGTGACTGATTGAGGCCCAATACTCTCTCTTTTTGCTAAATTTTGCCAATAAAAATTGTTACCAGTAAAGCCAGATCAGAACTGTTGTGCATCTCCGAGCAACACACAGCAGTGTGTCATTTCTGAATGAATCCATTTTGAGCGAATCAATTGGGTGTACCAATGATTTAACGGCTCATTCATAAAGTCTGTTCATTTACTTAATTCCTTAATAAATCAGTGTTTGAATGAATGAATGACTCAATTACTTGCTCATTAGACATTTACCACCACCTACTGGCAGTATTAGTTTCTTATTTCACTTTATTAAAAAAAATGTATAATTTCATATTGGGGACTGACTGCATTGTGCCAAGTGTAAAGTTTGGTGGAGGGGGATTATGGTATGGGGTTGACCTTCTCATCCAACATCAGTGCCTGACCTCACAAATGCAATTCTAGAAGAATGGTCAAATTTCCAAAAACGCACTCCTAAACCCTGTGGAAAGCCTTCCCAGAAGAGTTGAAGCTGTTATAGCTGCAAAGGGGGGGCCAACTCCATATTAAACCCTACGGATTAAGAATAAGATGTCATTAAAGTTAATTTGTTCTATATATAGCACGCTGTAGAATATCCCAAATATGTTAACAAGTTTGTAAATGTTTCAGGAATCATGCGAGACGGGTTGTCTCCTGCCCGTGTCTCTATCATTGCGGGTGCTCTGGGCTCAGAGGGGCCTCAGGGCACTGACACAGAACCATATCTTGGGTGCCAAATTCATCTTTGGCTGTCAGAGACTGAAGGTAAGCATAATTTTACTGTTTACCCTGGGATGCTGACATGATGCTGTGTTTTTTTTTTTTTTTTTTTATGCATTTCTTTTATGCATTTCTTTATGTATACAACTTTTTTATTGCATAAATACTTGTATTTCTTTAAGTTCAAATTTGTAGAAATATCTATGTAACATGTTATGACTGAGCAGCTGACATTTTGCACACACAGTTAGAGGTCTTTGGGAAGTTCACATGAATTATGGTCTTATTGTTTCCAGTGTCCCCTTCAGTCTTCTGTTCCATTGACCACTGAGGTGATGTTCTCTGATGCTACAGTTTACCCAGAAGCCCCTGCGGGGGAACGTCAATCTGAATGGAAGTTTCCATTTGCTTTTTTTTCCAGAGGGGTTGGAGAGTTGGATCAAGAGTAAATCAAACTTTAGTTCCAGACAATGATGGAAGACTTTCTCAGACATTATTTAGAAAACTTGTCATTTTTGCAGCACCAAAGACAATTGGAAAACATGTAACGCATGGCCTCGGTGGATGTCCATGTTTGGAAATTTTTGAAATTTAGTTTGATGCTGTTGGTGTCAATCAAATTACACTCCTCTCAAAGCTTGAAAGATACCACAGATGTAAATAGTTCCTCATTTAAAATAGATGTTTCAGTTGTTGTTTTCCTCCCAAACTCTCCCTGTTGACTTGAAATATTTTTTTCATAATACACCATTTTGATCATTCTTATGAGACAATTTTACTATGATAACTGTATTTGTTTCTGTGCACATAGTTAAACAGATGAACTATGGCTGCTGGGGTGATTCCTGGCAGACGGGCAGCAGCTCCCAACTGAAAATCAAAACACAATGAGTTACTATTCTATGTAATAGTGCATGTTGAGGCAGACAACAAAATCAGCTAACACAGTAATGCAGTTAAGCAGCAACTTACACATTTACAATAAAAGTGGGCCTAAAATAAGTGCTTTCTGTGAATACCGCATACAGTCATTTCTTAAAATGACTACATAAACACTTAATAAAAGTAAAATAAGTAAGTCGTTGTTAGTTGTACAGCTGGACTATTCATTTGTTGGAAACATCAAAGACTATTATAATTTCTGCAGAACGCATTATGAGTTCTGTGCACATGATGTACATTTTCAGTTTAAAAATACCTGCACTCGATTTGCTAAACTGTGATTTTCAATGTAATGTTTTACACAAAAAAAAAAAAAAAAAAATCAAATATTGAATAAATGTAAATGAACAGTTTATACTACATTACATTACAAGCAGTACAAGCATTCACGGTGAAATGATACCTTAGACTCCTGTCGAAGCTAGTTAATCTCTACAAAGAATTCTGGTTTCCTTGTTCAGTAGTTGGTTCATAAATACAAATGTTGAAAATGTCAGTATTAAACTGCATTCACCCTGGGAATCTCCTACTATGTAATAATACAATGAAATACAGAATTGACCAGCACATGACATAACTTGCATTAAAGATACAAAGAATGTAAGGTGAAGTGAGTAATTTATGTCACTTGTGGCAACAAACTGACAATAATGACTGGATTCTTACATTTTGTGCTGCTTGCCCATGTAAAACTAAACTAACCTAAACCAAAGTGGTGGTCAAGAGTCTGGCCCGAGAGTGTATCTCAGTCAGTGTGCTGCTCCGCCATTTCTAGGGCTGTCAGATTACTTGCTTCCTAAAAAAAAAAAAAACGTACTTCCCAACAATGTCGCTGATAAACACTATTTGAGGCATGATGCATGTCCATTAGGTACTTGAGGTCCGTTCAAATCTTGTGCCACTAGTCTTACAGAAATTACATACTTCACCTTTATAGGTGCAGGTCTTACTGTGCTCGGTCGTATGCTATCCAGAATCTCTCTGACCTCCTGAGAGAGGGACACGGGAAGAGTCAAATAGTCAATGTCCTGTGGCAAATATAGACTCTCCTCTGCTTGCGTTCTCTCTATCTCTCTCCTCTGCTTCTCACAGTGTGGACGGTACATAGCTACAGGAACAGACAGAAGTAACCAATGTGCATTCATGAAGTTCTGCAGGTGCCATTTCAGTTCACACATAACTGCTATTCATTTAAAAATTCAATTCTGTGGAGTATGATAACAAAACGCAACACTAATGTTTTGAAATGCTATATTACCTTCAACTTTCAGTCTCTCTGAAAATTCTAGATATGGGCCAGAGAGTTCTGGGAAGGCAGAGGCTATCATCTGGAAAGAAATATCTTTATACTGCAGCACCTCCACTCCACTGAAACGGAAATGGGCACTTTCAGGACTAGTCATTTATTCTCATATTAGACACCCAGTCTCGATGAGATTAAACTGACAAACAATCTATTATTTGCATGTGGACATTTTAAAATATAGTAAGTTAAAGTCTTACTTGAGAATGGAGCTCTTAGTCTCGCTAATGTTGACATCTCCAAGTTTGTCCTTCCAGCGAGTGGCAGAGAGATGTATGGACTGCAGGGCAGATAAAGCATCATTCAAACTCGCTTGAACCCGAAGAGCTTCATTATAGCGCTGTTCAGACACACAGCCCAATTCCTCAAAACCTGTAAATAATAAACAGTCATAGATGGTAAAAGACCTGTTTATTGGCCAATTATCTGTGCTACTGAGATGATATATACAGGTGCTGGTCATATAATTAGAATAGCATCAATTCCATTCAAAAAGTGAAACTTGTATATTATATTCATTCATTCATTACACACAGACTGATATATTTAAAATGTTTATTTTGATGATTATAACTGACAACTAAGGAAAATCCCAAATTCAGTATCTCAGAAAATTAGAATATTGTGAAAAGGTTCAATATTGAAGACACCTGGTGCCACAGCTAATGAACTCAATCAGCTAATGAACTCAACACCTGCAAAGGCCTTTAAATGGTCTCTCAGTCTAGTTCTGTAGGCTACACAATCATGGGGAAGACTGCTGACTTGACAGTTGTCCAAAAGACGACCATTGACACCTTGCACAAGGAGGGCAAAACAAAAGGTCATTGCAAAAGAGGCTGGCTGTTCACAGAGCTCTGTGTCCAAGCACATTAATCAAAAGTCAAGTCAAAGTCAGCTTTATTGTCAATTCTGCCATACGTACAGTTCATACATACAGAGAATTGAAATTCTATGACTCTCAGACCCTAGGTGCCTGACAACAACAAAAACAACAAAAGTTTAACAGTGACAACAACAGAAGAAAGATTAAAAAAAAAGATGGATAAAGTGAATTATAGAGGTAAAGTGGCGATGGCAAATAGTGCAAACAATGGTAACAATAGTGCAATTTCAGATTTAAGTCAGTGCAGGTAAAAAATACAATTATAAGAGTGTTTACAAAAAAAAAGGGGGTTGGGTGATTCCCAGATCAGGTGCGTGGGGCAGAAGAGGGAGGGTCGGCAGAAGAGGGAGGGAGTTCAATGCCCTGACAGCTAGGGGAATGAAGCTGTCCTTCAGTCTGCTGGTCCTTGCTTGGAGACTGCGAAGCCTCCTCCTGATGGCAGCAGACTGAAGAGGCTGTGCGATGGGTGGTGGGGTCTCTCGCAATGATGAGGGCTTTGCGGGAGAGGCGGGAGTTATAAATGTCCTGGAGGGGTGGGAGAGAGACACCAACGATCTTCTCAGCTGCTCTCACGGTGCGTTGAAGTGCTTTACGGCAGGATGCGTTGCAGGCGCCGTACCACACAGTGATGCAGCTGGTCAGAATGCTCTCGATGGTGCCTCTGTAGAAGGTGCGCATGATGGGGGCTGGGGCTCCGGCTCTTCTCAGCTTGCGGAGAAAGTAGAGTCGCTGCTGTGCTTTCTTGGTCAGTGCTGTGGAGTTGGCGGTCCAGGAGAGGTCCTCTGTGATATGCACACCCAGGAATTTGGTGCTCCTCACCCTTTCCACGGTCACACCGTTGATGGTCAGAGGAGCGTGCTGGGTGTGCATTCTCCTGAAGTCAACAACAATCTCCTTCGTCTTCTCCACGCTTCAGAGAGAGATTGTTGTCGCCACACCACCTGGCCAGGCGGCTCACCTCGCTCCTGAAGTTCGTCTCATCATCGTTGCTAATGAGACCAACTACGGTCGTGTCGTCCGCAAACTTGATGAAGAGATTGCTGTTGTGTATGGGTGTGCAGTCATGTGTCAGCAGAGTGAAAAGGAGGGGGCTCAACACACATCCCTGAGGGGCTTGGATGAGTTGGATGAGTTACTGCCGACCCGAACTGCCTGAGGTCTTCCCGTCAGGAAGTCCAGCAACCAGTTGCACATCGATGTGCTGAGTCCCAGCTGTGACAGTTTTTGAGTGAGCTGTAGAGGATGATTGTATTGAATGCTGAACTAAAGTCTATGAACAGCATTCTGACATAAGTGTCTTTATTTTCCAGGTGAGTGAGTGCTGAATGGACGGTGGTGGCGATGGCGTCATCGGTCGAGCGTTTTGACCGATATGCAAATTGGTAGGGGTCCAGGGAGGGGGGGAGGACAGACTTAATGTGGTGCATGACTAGCCGCTCAAAGCACTTCATAAGGATGGGGGTAAGTGCGACTGGACGGTAGTCGTTGAAGCAGGATGGAGATGATTTCTTAGGGACTGGAATGATGGTGGTTGCTTTGAAGCATGTGGGGACGACAGCTTGACTCAGTGAGATGTTGAAGATGTCTGTGAAGACATCGGTGAGTTCCTCTGCACAGTCTCTCAATACACGTCCAGGAATGTTGTCAGGACCTGGAGCTTTGCGTGCGTTGACCCTGCTGAGGGATCTTCTCACGCTGTCCCTGGGCAGTGACAACATCAGGTCGTCGGGAGGTGGTGGTGACTTCTGTGCAGTGGTGCTGTTGTGAGCTTCAAAGCGAGCAAAGAAAGTGTTCAGCTCATTCAGCAGGGGGGTGGAGCTGTCACATGTCCGTGCAGGGGACTTATAATCTGTGATGGTCTGAATACCCTGCCACAGGCTCCTTGTGTCTCTGCTGTCGCTGAAACGATGGGCTATCCTCCTGGAGTACTGTCTCTTAGCCTTCCTGATGCCACGTGACAGGTTGGCCCTTGCTGTCCTCAGCCCCACCTCATCTCCAGCTCTGAAGGCAGCGTTACGCATCTTCAGGAGTCTGTAGACATTTCCTGTCAGCCACGGTTTTTGGTTGGGCCAGACGGTGATGGTCTTTGTGACTGTTACATCCTCCATACACTTGGTGATATAAGAAGTAACAGTCTGAGAGTACTCCTGGATGTCTGTGGTGTTGTGGTAGGTTGCAGCCTGTTTAAACATGTCCCAGTCAGTGGTGTCGAAGCAGTCTTGGAGAGCCTCTGATGACCCTTCAGGCCAGACTTGAATCTGCTTCTGGACTGGTTTGGTGGCTTTCACAAGTGGTCTGTATGCTGGCATTAACATAACAGTGATGTGATCTGAAGCACCCAGGTGGGGGAGGGGAAGGGCTTTGTAAGCTCCTCTCTGTGTAGTGTACACAAAGTCCAGAGTGTTTTTACCACGTGTTGGGAAGTCAATGTGTTGATGAATTTTTGGAAGCACACTCTTTAGGTCTGCATGGTTGAAATCTCCAGCCAAGATGAGAAAAGCATCTGGGTGGGCTGTCTGCTTATCACTGATGTGTTTATAAAGATTATTTAGTGCCTCACTCCTGTTGTTGTTGGAGCTGGGGGGGATGTATACAGCAACAAGTATAATAGCTGAATATTCCCGCGGTAGATAAAACGGCCGACATTTAATAATCATAAACTCCACCAGGGGTGAGCAGTGTTTGCAGACCACAACAGCATCGCGGCACCACGCATCATTGGTGTGTAAACAGAGTCCGCCGCCGCGGGTTTTACCTCCCTCGACGAGCACTCTGTCCGCCCGATGGCATGTGCGCTGATCGAGCTGAATGGCGTGGTCCGGAATGCTGTTGTTGAGCCATGTTTCCGTGAACACAAAAACACAACAGTCTCTTACAGTCTTCCGAGTAGAGCAAAGAAGACGAAGATCGTCCAGTTTATTGTCCAACGAGCGTACATTAGCGAGAATGATGGAGGGGATAGCCGGCTTGTGTGGTTTAGCCGCTAGCCTGACACGGATACCTCTGCGCTTCCCCCTCTTCTGTTTCCTCTCACCCAGTTTGTGGCGCCTCCACTGTGGGAGAGGTGCAGTAGTGGGGGACGGTGATGGGGTAGGCCCCCAGAGAAGGCCGTGATCCCGCAGATCTTGAGCGAGCGCCGAGCTTGGATTGAAGACTGTAGTTTTTCCAACCTCGAGCAGAAACTCACGTCTGTAGCTGAGTTTGCAGATGAACGGACGCGACAAGGACGTACAAAAACACTGTGATTTACACAATGAAAAACACAAAAACACCGGTCCGTCGGGAGAGAGAGAAGCCGCAGCGTGTGCACGCGCCGCCATTTTAGGAACAATTTTTTTTAATAGAGGCGAAGGGAAGGAAAAGATGTGGTAGAAAAAAAAAAAAAAAAAAAAAAAAAAAAAGTGTACAACAAATAGGGATAGGGATAACTGCACCCTGGAGAGGATTGTGAAACAAAACTCATTCAAAAATGTGGGGAAGATTCACAAAGAGTGGACTGCAGCTGGAGTCAGTGCATCAAGAACCACTACGCACAGATGTATGCAAGACATGGGTTTCAGCTGTCCTTGTGTCAAGCCACTCTTGAACAACAGACAGCGTCAGATGCGTCTCACCTGGGCTAAAGACAAAAAGGACTAGATTGCTGCTGCAATGTTCTCTGATGAAAGTAAATTTTCCATTTCCTTTGGAAATCAGGGTCCCAGAGTCTGGATAAAGAGAGGAGAGGCACACAAGGAGGAGGTTGCTTGAGGTCCAGTGTAAAGTTTCCACAGTCAGTGATGGTTTGGGGTGCCATGTCATCTGCTGGTGTGTTTTCTGAGGTCCAAGGTCAACGCAGCCGTATACCAGGAAGTTTTAGCGCACTTTATGCTTCCTGCTGCTGACCAACTTTATGGAGATGCAGATTTCATTTTCCAACAGGACTTGGCACCTGCACACAGTGCCAAAGCAACCAGTACCTGGTTTAAGGACCATGGTATCCCTGTTCTTAATTGGCCAGCAAACTCGCCTGACCTTAACCCTATAGAAAATCTATGGGGTATTGTGAAGAAGAAGATGCGATATGTCAGACCCAACAATGCAGAAGAGCTGAACGCCACTATCAGAGCAACCTGGGCTCTCATAACACCTGAGCAGTGCCACAGACTGATCCGACTCCATGCCACGCCGCATTGCTGCAGTAATTCAGAAAAAGGAGCCCCAACTAAGTATTGAGTGCTGTACATGCTCATACTTTTCATGTTCATACTTTTCAGTTAGGCCAAGATTTCTAAAAATCCTTTCTTTGTATTGGTCTTAAGTAATATTCAAATTTTCTGAGATACTGAATTTGGGATTTTCCTTAGTTGTCAGTTATAATCCTCAAAATTAAAAGAAATAAACATTTGAAATATATCGGTCTGTGTGTAATGAATGAATATAATATACAAGTTTCACTTTCTGAATGGAATTAGTGAAATCAACTTTTTGATGATATTCTAATTATATGACCAGCACCTACCTACCTACACATATTTTATATATATATATATAAAAAAATCTCAGGGTTTCTGCACATTCCTTAACATCAAATTTAAGGCTTTTAAAGACCTGAAGAAATAAAAATGAATACTGTACATTAGGGGCATGCAATATTGACCAAAAATTGTATCTCTATATTTTCAAAGATTTTGTTGATAATAATTAGATATTTTACAGAGTGTGTTTTTGTGCTGGTTTAGGCCTGTTGTGGTCAGCAGACTCACAAATAAATTCATATATTATGCGGTCGTAAGTTCACAGCTGTGAAAGAATTACATTTTTATTAAGGGGCAATATTTGCCACCTTAAATTGATTTCAAGGGGCCTTTTTACCTATATACGGGCATTTTTTCTAAACTTATTAGATATATGCATCACCTTTTAATGTCAAAACAAACAAGCCTAGCCCATGTGAGAAAATTATTCTAATTCTCAATGTTAAGCATGATGATATGGTAACATATTACACTAACCCGTTTTAAATTAACATTTAGCTTTTTAAAGTAAAAGTTCTTCTTTGGCAAAATTGCATTTCCTAATAGCCTAAACACAGGCTTTATTCCTTCAAACATAAATTATCACAGTTTCCATCACTGCAATTTCCCGAACACACACAAGAATCTAAATACATCCCAAGCAAAGGCTGGATATATGCTTTATGCATTTATTGTCACACTTGATACGCCCTTGTTACAGTAAAACGCACCCACACGGTACTTTTCTTTCCTTTCTTTTGCGTTTTTAATTCTCTTTTTCAAAATTTCTCTCGGATGTGTTTTGTCTCTATTACTGCTTAAACAAGCATAGATTAATGAGAGAATGCAAATTAGTGCCTGATGAAAAAGTAAGCTTTAAACACAACATTGTGTTGGAAAACATTCTCATCAAAATAATTTCTGTTAAGTTGTGTATATTTTTAGAAAGCTATTAAAGGTGTCATGAACAATTTGTTTATACTGTTATCTGAGGTCAATTTATGACGTTTGTGTGGTTTTTACATTCAAAAACATCATAATGAATAAGTAATAAGCTATTTTCTACCCTGGTTTTGAGACTCTCTCCTGCACGCTCTGATTTTATGGGCATGCCGTGCCGCACTGAAGACTTGGAAGTAAACGCCCACGGCTAGGATTGAATACGATTTGCATATTTAATGAGCTTCAGCTTCCCTGTCAGTACATGTGGGAATTGTTTTGAAGCATGTGGGGAAACGGCAACCAGAATAATTGGTCCCACAGGGTTCGCAAAACGTCTTGATCAAACAAACACAATGATTTATCTCTCATCCACCCACAATTGATTGGAATTAGGGCTGCGCAATATATCGAAATTATACACAATATCCTGAATGATATTAATAGGCTACTTCAACATTGTGAAAAGTGTACGTTTTAGGTCGACAAATATAGCAGAGAATAGACTGGGCACACAACTGTTACTTATGTGACTTGCTTGATGTTAAAAAGAGTTATTAAAAGCAATAACTTTCGAAAAACAACTTCTTGCAGTCTCGCACTGTCTGACACACACACCGAAATGTGCGCACAAGCCGCTTCTCTGAAAGCGTGCGATCCCTTCAGTTCTGTTTCATGCCTTGTTATACACACTCGAACTGTCAAATACACACACACACACAGTTATGTCAAAATGGCTGTCTTGAGTATTCATGTAAACCCAGTCGGTTATGCTTTAAGTGAACGATATCAGTTGGGGAAAGAAACCAAATGTGTGTCAATAGGATCTGTGCATTAGGTCTTAAAGTGAGAGCCTGCTAATACAGTAAACCTGCCATTGTTTGTCAAATAACAAAAGAAAAAGAGAAAATCACTCACTGCTCTTGGCTGAATATTATGTATCAGTGTATATTTAATTCATGTGAAGACTACGGTTTTTAGTTCTTATTTTTAATAACAAAAATTTATTAAAATAACAAAAGTAATCATCCACCCTGTTCAGGTGTCTTTGTTTACCTGGATTTTCTTGATGTTAAGGTTTAGGTTGATATAACTATATATTACCAAGTCAAGCAAAGAGTTTTTTGTATGTAAATATTGGCATTACATTTTTTGTTTGTTTACACTGATTAAAATTATATTGTCAGATTTGTGACATTAATTTTTGCTAAAACACTGCTGGTCACTTTCAGAAGGTGTAGCAATGCTTTCTTTTCACAGAAGGAATGTGAAACACATAAATGGTATCATTCTCAGTTTTTAAATTTTTTTATTTTTATTTTTATAATTTAAATAGATTTTACACACTAATAGCAATATCCTATCGAATATCTCATTATTTAACAAGGTATTGCATATCGCATTTTTCTTCAATATCGCACAGCCCTATGTTATTTTTTTATGACTTGGCCCTCCCGATCGGTGGATATAAGCACAAACCGTGCATCACTAACACACACACTGACAAGTATGTTGCAGACAGCATGATCAAAACTTCCGCGATTGTATTTTTCCTTCAAATCAAATCAATATGAAACTATTTTAAGACCGTTACAAAAATTAATGTTGACAAATACAAACATGACATGAAAACATGTATATGAAAACATGAACATATGACTAGAAAAAATAACTGCTAGATTATGATGCAGAAATGTTTTTGAAAAAGAAACATCTAAAAACAAAATAATAATCGGGCATTACATTTGAGCTGAAACTAAATAAACAGCACGCTGCAGAGCTTTGCTAGCGTGTTAATAAACTCAACCAAACACACCCTATATTAGATTAATTTAGATATGTACTGTGGCGAGGTAGACGAGCGAGAGACATGGGAGGAGCAAGTGAGACCAGAGCGTGATTGAGAACACCTGCGAGTCACACCGGTCTCGAGTCCTCTCAAGAGGGATATAAGGACGAGCGACACCAGTGAGAGAGGACCAGGCCTGGACTTTATGTTGCGTTTTATTTATGTTTTAAATCAAATCAAATCACCTTTATTTATATAGCGCTTTTAACAAGTCCAATTGTTTCAAAGCAGCTTCACATTGTTAACAGGAAAATAATGCAACAGAATTTGTACAGCCGTTCTGGTGAAACGGTGATGTTATCCAGCTAATTTCAAGTATCATATAGTGTCAATGCGGGCAGATATATATAGATGAAATTTCCATTTCAGTGCAGATGGATGTTGACCGCGAGTGGCCGCCCGAGGCGATGGTGCTGGAGCGAGTGAAGATCGGTGGGACAGAGAGCTCGCTGCGGTGCCCCTGGGTCGAGGTGGGGTGGCTGCCGTCCGAGAGGGAGCGGAGGAGTCGCCGACGCTTGCGGTGAGCCGGAGCCTGCTGCCATCCGCCGTTTAGGGGAGGAGCAGGGAGCGCGGGACTCGCTGCCGGCTGCCCTCAACTGGAGGAGCCACAGCCAGCCGCCAGGGGGCGGAGGAGGATCGAGCCATCCACCGAGCATCCAGTACCATCGCATGGCACCATGAGGAAGAGCACTTTTGCCCATCCCCAATTCATGACCCCTTTAAAGGGGTACTTCAGCGCTGGGAAGATGAATGTGTAAACTGGGTCATTTATGTAGTATAAATGTTAAATTATTTTTGAATTTGGTGCCTTCTAGACTGAGAAAAGACAGAAAATGTATTTTTGGCTCATGTGGATGAAAGACAACAACTCCCAGAATGCACTTGCGAGGCCACTCCCAAAGCCACTGGTTCACTGGATCACTTGCCCACCGCGGCAACGCCCATATCGTTGTTTTCATTTTCATAATAAAATCATTTAGTTCAGTTATAGAACACACTACAATTAAAAACTGAACGTGCCTGTTCAATATAATGTGAGTAAGCCGAGTGAGTGTCACGGCACAAACGCAGCAGGAGTCAGATTACATTCATCACGAGTGAAGAGCTGAGGTAAGCACGGGCGCGGCATACATTCACGGTGCGTGTTCAGTCTGGCGAGTTTTCAGATCATTCAGATCGGGTATTACATTAATGATTTCTCTCTAAACCTGCAATTAGTTGGAATATATTTTATTTTCTATAACTTGGACAGCCCGACTCAATTCAAAATACAAATTTATTTAGTTTTAAGTGATACCATTGCAATCCTGACAGTATTTCAATTTTTTACAAAATGTAACTGTAATCTGATTTTTGTATCCTGACTACGTAACGTTGTTACAAAATCAATACTTTTACTCAGCAATGAAAAGTGACACTGAAGATTTTTATTTCAAAAAAAGGCTACTGAAAGTTCTATTCATTAAAACTCTAAAATACTATATTTTGATCATTTTTAAATGACGTTTAAACCATAAAAAAATATTCATACATTTTTTTCTTGTTCAGCTTTTTACTGTAAAATATGTAAAGGCACAGCTTTGTGTAGGAAACATTTTCTTTTTACACTCTAGGTACCTTTAAAATTTTACTGTACCTCTGAGAGTGAGCCGTAGATCAGCATTGTCTGGTCTGAGGGAGGTTCTGAACTCAGCCCTGCTTGTGAACATACGGTATGGCTCTGTCACTCCACGTCCAATCAGATCATCAATTAGAACTCCAATGTAGCTCTGAGTGCGTGAGAGGGACACCGGGGGCATGGAGAGAGATGCTCGACCTGCATTGACCCCAGCCCACAAACCCTTAACAGAGAACAGAATAAAAAGCACATATAAGAAACAGACAGAAAAAAAGAAAAAGGAAAATAACACACTACCAATCAAATGTTTGGAAACATTTTATGTTAGATATTTTTGTTTTTTAAAAAAAGATGGACACTTTTAATGAATTTGCATTAATTTAAAATGCATTAAAGAGTTACCAAAAATGATTGTGAAAGCATTTGTAGTGTTGCAAATGATCATTTATATTTTAAATAAATGCTCAAACATTTCTGCAATCTTATTTTGTTTAAGATACTCAGCTTGATTTACACATCATGCTTTCCTCCCATCGATTTGTACAGACCTTGTGATCAAACTGTTCCCACAACAGCTCAATATCTAAAGCTAGCAACCATCTGCTGTAGTATCGCAATATACAGTACACTATAGAACACCCAAGAAACAACTCCATTCATTTTCTGATATAAGAGAGGATGAATTGTCATGTCAAGACATGTTTCCTGAAGTTGTAGAACCTCTTCTTAATATTAATACATTGTTGCTATTATTAGGACATATCCCAAAAACATTTAAACTGGCTGACTACTTGATCCTGGAGAATTAGTTAAAAATAGACAGATCAACATTTCTAGAAAAAGGTGCATATTCCCAAATACAGTATTTTCCTTTTAAAGAGAAAATATATCCATGAAGTATTTCAATCAGGTATCATATTTCAGACCATATCATAGTACTGTAACTGCACTCATCGGAGTAAAAAATTACTTTGACCACATTATTTTGTATAGACTCAAAAATTATGTTGGCATTAATGGAATGGCATTGGTATGGAGAGCTGCAAGGCTCAGTACTAGGACCATTGGTTTTGACTTTATATATGCTACCCGTGGAATATATTATTAAGAAACATGGAGTTAGTTCTCATTGGCCAGTTGATAATACTTACAATATCAAAATCAAAGAGGGGTGGTAAATCTTAAACTTTGGAACGGTCTTCCTAACATTGTTCAACAGGCAGAAAGTCTCAGAACTTTTTCTGTCAGTTTAAATCTTTTTTTAAAGACCTCCTGTACCGTCAGTAAAGACCCCAACGACTAGACAAGCCTTTGGCAGAGATCCCAACGGCCAGCTACAGCAAAGCATCATGCTAGGACCAGCTGGGACCACAATGCAGATTTTAACAACTAGGAAGATCATTGTGCAAACAGATAAGCCAGTCATCTAAGATGCAACTCCACCTTCATGTTTCAGCTTACTGGATAGACTACAACCTCACCAATGTTCTCACCTAATTCATGTCTCCACGTAAATCTGAGCTGTCAAGCTCTCCACGTAAATCTGTGAGTCAGTGCAGGTTATATAATTACGCCACTAGTCATTAAATGGTTCATTCAACTAATACAATCAAAACCACTGATTCACTCATTAAGGAAACTAAAAGGTGTTCATTATTGTAAGTTTATACTTTGAGTGCTACTTTACAAGTCTCAACCGACCAGAAATGCGTTGCCAGGGTAACGCTGAAGCTGATGCCTCACTTCATAGAGACCAAATGGCATTGATTCAATGCACTGACCAGCCCTGACTCCATTCATGGGAAATGGACATATAACTTGACTTGAAGAAGGACAGATGCAGGTAATCGCACATGCTCATTCAATCTCTCTCTCTCTCTCTCTCTCTCTCTCTCTCTCTGTCTCTCTGTCTCTCTGTCTCTCTGTCTCTCTGTCTCTCTGTCTCTCTGTCTCTCTGTCTCTCTGTCTCTCTGTCTCTCTGTCTCTCTCTCTGCTTGTTTAGTGCAAATCTATGGAGCCTCTGTACAAAATCACAATGGTACAGTCTTAATTAAAAAAAGAGCCAGTTGGTCAGGAAAACTGGGTTTGCGGATGCTTGCATTCCTCTGCAGTTGGCTTGTCAGTATTGCGGTATTACAATATTGCAGTTATCATGACAGCCCTACCTGTGCAGCTGCCTCCTCATAGCCTGTGGTTCCATTTATCTGCCCAGCCAAGAAGAGACCCTGAGTGCTCTTTATCTGCAGCCACGGGAATAGTTGTGTTGGACAGACAAAGTCATACTGCACTCCATAACCTGGAGCAAAACATTAAGGCAACTTATGAGCTTTCTGTACAGCCCATTGCAGATCAACACAGTGTATTAACCATTTAATATTTACCTGCCCCTTACTAACTGCCCCATTGTTTACGGTCTTAATGGGCAGTTCTTTGCCAGAAAAAGCAATACTAGATATATAGAAAATCCTGGCTGCATGATTGTTTATATCATCGCAAAATGTAAACTATATAACCGTAAACAGCTCTATATATACAAACCCGATTCCAAAAAAGTTGGGACACTGTACAAATTGTGCATAAAAACAGAATGCAATGATGTGGAAGTTTCAAATTTCAATATTTTATTCAGAATATAACATAGATAACATATCAAATGTTTAAACTGAGAAAATGTATAATTTAAGGGAAAAAGTTGATTTTAACTTTAAGTTACCAGCCATTCAGAACTTCTATTAGCCAAAATAAAATTATCAGAAATAATCCAGATTATCAAATTGACATCTTAAATTTAAATATATTTATTATTAAATCTGATTCTGAATCATTGAATGGCTTTCAGCTTTCAATGTCAGTTACTGTTTGCGGATACCATACAAATAATATAAAAATCTAAATAAAAACATAATTCATAAACATAAAAACATAATTCTCAATGACTCTTATAAAACAGCATTCATTTGGTTGTAATTTCCAAATACAGCTCACTCTAAAATGAATGTTTAATGGTAAACACGTTGAACAACAGCAGACATGCTGCCAATTAAAAAAAAAAAAGTGATCAGCTATTCCATGGAAATCCATTCAAAAAAAAGCTAACTCGTTCTCACTCCAAGAGAGTCCAATAATAATAATAATAATAATAATAATAACAATAATAATAAACAACAATGAAAATCATGCCCCAAAATATGTCATAATGACAAAATCCCCACATAGGGCTGATAGACGTGGTCACTCCGGTGTGCGGTTACTGCAGTACCACACATAGAAAACAGTGTGTTCAAATTTTAAAGACATGGCATGGCACTTTTCTTAGTATGTAGCCCTCTTTAGGTTCTGTTTTGGGGAGGGGCTCTGATAGCGATGTCATGCAAAGTGATAGAGCATCATTTATAAATCATTGCCTTCCACGTGCCAAATTTGCTAGCGAGTCGATGTTACCTGCCATGGTTGATGTTAAAATCACCCACAACTGGCGGGTTGGCAGGTACTAATTTCAAATCCTGTACATAGCATATCTTAATTGCTTTTATCATCACATAAATGTAAACTGTATTATTTTCCACACTCAGATTTGCTAAATACAACTATACGGAACAAAGATATAAATCTCAACATCATAATTTTCTGAAAAGTGCTATACAAATAAATTTGACTTGACTATAAATGTACCTGGAGAGCAAATTTTTGCGCGTTGCAGCCCGGGGATTTCTCTGATGAGGCAGAGCTGCTTCTCAGGGGGCATTGTCATAGACAAACCCTGAGGGTACATGAGGTCAGAGGTCAGACCCTCTGGTTCCAGCCATACCTGGTGTTGTCGTCCTGGAAACCGAAGCACCTTCGACTCAATGGAGGGGCAGTACCTGTGAAAAATGCTGTCAGTTTCAACATTTGATGCAAGAATTCACTCTGAATAATGCCCCATTAACATCTTGTTGAAATTAGTTTAATACAATATATAATCAGAATATAAATTCAACCTTAAATGCTCCTCTAATGCCAAAACAGAGCTAAGAACAGGCAACACTGGCTGTGCTAAAATGGTATATAAACGAATGTGTGTGTGGTAATGTACCTAGCTACCTTTGAATGCTGAGGCCACTGGCATTTTGCTTTTTATATGACAATAGAAAAGTGGTAGAGGTTGAAGTTTTCATACAATTTGGAGATCCAGCTTGAATTTATGAGGATGTTAACTAGTCATACTATTTATTATTATGGTAATTCCAAAAAGACTTGAACCCACCTTAAGCCATAGGAAAGTGTTAATTTTGGTGTTCAAACATTACCTGGGTCCTTTAGTGTCTTGCTGTATGTGTGAGTTAAGGTGGCTGCTCTCTTTCACCACTCTCTCTACCCCAGGAGTGGTGTACGTCAGATAACATGGAAGCTGCTCTTCAGGCTACACAAAAAAAATTATATCAGAATATCAGTTCACTAATCCAAACTATGATGACACTGAGATCAGAACTATATTTTTCAAGACACATCATATGACAGCTTTGTGTGAAGAACCAAGGGGTAGCAAGGCTGAAAAGTTTTAATTGACAGGCATTTAGAAGTACCCATGACAAATTAAAAATTTTCTAACAACATATATATTTAATTGTTTTTCCGGTGCCAAAATATTTCCGTCTGCTCCCTTTGACAGCTCAGTACAGTCACAAGCAGAAGAGTTTTGTTCTTGTGGTGCCATCAGCCATTTAGTGTTAACAAAACGCAATTTCCCTGCAGCTCAAGGGCCTAAAACTAACTTCACGCCTGCCAATGGCCGGTGACTTAAGAAAATGTACCGGCCATGAAACGGTTTTCACAAAAACAGCCAGTTATGACACCAACATTTTAGATCAGGACCAGTGAAAATTCACAATTCTCTATTCCAATTTAAATCAGCTAAAACTACTTCCCTAACTAATATAAAAATGAAAAACATTATTAAAAGGCAAGTAACAATAGTTTCCAGGTAGAGCCATTGAATCATGTAATCAAATATAAAATAAAACTGTAGCGTCATCACTGCATAAATTAAACAGATCAATCAATATTTAAGTTTCAAAAGTCAAGAGCAGAGTATTTTATTTTTATTTTCCTTTTTTAGTTTAACATTAAAAACATTTTTGTTTGATTTGCAGGAATATTAGGCTGCTGTCACTTTAAGAGCCAATGCACAGTACTTCTATGTACTGTCATGTACTTCTATGGAGACCTGTGCCCGCCAAACAATTGCCATTGAGATAACTGAATGCTAACAGATAGCTTTCAGTAGGCATTATAGAACTCCTTGTGAGGAACAGACCAAATTTGTGTTTTTTGTTTATTCTTGTTATTTTGTGCATAACGTTTTAGTCGTGATTTAAACGGGCAGAATGCAAGCTTACCAGTGAATAACAACTAATATTTGGCTCTGGTGCTCACACAAAGTATAACTTCAGAAGGCTTGGAACATAGCACACTACTTTTATGTAGTGTTGTTTTTCATATGTGGTCACTATGTTATACAGGGGGAAAAGCTGTGTTTCTTTCTTAAAAGAGGAAAAATTCTCCTTATGCATTTTATATTTAGTCATACAGATTTGGAATGACAGCTTTGGAGAGTAAATGTTGTGAACTATTCCCTTAATGCTTTAAACGATTAGCTAAGTATAGAATATGACTGGTAATTCATACCGTGCAGTGTGTGTGTGTATTAATGAAACTGAATGGAGTCGGACTTGGGTCAGGCAAACGAATAAGGGTGAGGGAGAAGTCGATCGTATCCTTGATGATACGGGGAGGAGTACCAGTCTTCAGCCGGCCAACCTTCAACCCTAAAACTTCTTTTAAGGTATGAGAGAGACCAGCACAGGAAGGTGGATCACCCATTCGCCCCCCTGGAGAAGTGTCTTGGCCGATGAAGAGAGCACCAGACAGGAAGGTGCCAGTGGTGAGAACCACTGAGCGGGAATGGATTTCACCACCTCCATGAGCTGCCAGAGACGGTCAAAACATAAATCTGTCACTCTTTTATTAGGAAGAGTTGAGTATGTTGAGTAAATGATGTTCCTCACCCAAGCGTATTCCGTAAACTTTATGTCTTCCTGGTTTCTCTGGATCAGCTGTAGTCAACAGAAGGTCCTGCACAGAGCCCTCTAGGATGGTCACTCTCGGTGTAGATAAAAGTTCTGACTGAAAAACAGAAGGTCAAGATGGTGTTACTATGAAACCCATACAAATCTACACGGCAGCTGTTTCTATAAGCAGCTATCATCACTTTATCCCCACCATTGAGGTTTTCTGGACTTTGGTATTTTTAGCCAAGATAACTAAGTTTCTAATGAGCTGCCTCAGCAGTCTAATAGTGCTTGTCAAGGTTGAAATGTTTAAGATAACCAATCAAAGTAGGCAGGCTTTAATGTTCACAGAGGCCGATGGTTGCGAGATAAGATGCAAGTGGCTAAACATTTAATATTTGATAGTTTTTTAGAAAAGAAATGTTAAATGACTTAGAGAAACTAATTATTTTAAATTAATTAAATTCAAAGCCTTAATCAATATTTATCCTCCTATATTATTATAATGATTTTTAATTATTCTTTCCAGTTATATTATTTAATCAAGAGAAGTACTGCTTGTTTCTTGTTTTCTAAAGTTTGTATTTTGTCTCTGAGGAGTGACTGAGGGTCTGGCCTATGGATGTGTGATGTGTCGCTAAAAACTTGATAGCAGAACATGTCGACTCTTTGGATTTTGGAGATATCATACACCCCTAACATGCCAGAGGTGCAGTAAAAGTGCTTGCTCACTTAGCCCGGCTTCCAGAGATGAAATATGGATCGGTCTTTCATTTTTATATTATATTTTATTCCTTTCATATTTCCTTTTAATGAAAGACTAAAGAATCAAGATGAATATTGTACTGTACTACTGTCTGTACCTCTCACTGAGAGAAAGCACATGTTATCACTATGTTTTGGGTTAGAACTGGAGCTCAATCAACTCCAACCTTGTAGAGACTGTGTATCTTGTGTATGTGCGCAGTATTCTGTGTTACAGATCAGTATTGAAGGTGGATTATGGGCATCCTAAGAGATGGGTGGACTTGTTGTTCTGGACAAGCTGGCGGCTGCTCCAGATCTGGAAGGTCACTACGTGTCTAATTCCGTGGTGAAAGTGTCAACAAGTGCTCTATGGACACGTGAACCTGATTAACTGACAATGTGTGTAAATTTATCATGACTGTTCATTTCCTCTGAGCCAATCAGAATCATCCACCTTGTAGTAATGATGTGGATAGACCTTGAAAACAGTATAACTGTTGGGACAATTAATAGACGGGACAGGTAGAGAGTGAGCGCGGCCTACAAACTCCTTGTGAGACTTGAAGCTGTCTATTGATCATCAGAGGATCCTACAGTCAAAAAGGATGCCACGGGTGCAGCTATAGGCTGCACAAGGATCAACACACATTCATAGAGCTCATCAAATATGGTCAAAAGCAGCTCAACCATAATTTCTGGATGCGTGAGAACCAGCGAGGTTTGTTCTAACGAATCAAAGAAGTATATTTCAGCTTCCTATGTAATGTATACTTTTGTTAATCACTGTATGAGAATAAAGACCTAAATTAAATCTGTTCATCATATGAAGCATCTCTTTCTCTTTAGAATAAATGGATTAAACTGCTTGATTCATATTGATATAAACATTTTGAAGATTGAAAGTTTGGTAGCGTGGAGTCTCAATGGATGGACAAAAACAAATGATTATTTTCTTTAGTAATGCTGAGAGAATGGAACCTGTATAAAGTCTTTATAGCGTTGGCGGTCCAGCTGGGTTCTGGGGCCCCACACCGCAGGCCCCTTACTGCGATTAAGAATAGAGAAATGAATCCCAGCCCAGTCTCCTGCCCGTCCCATCACACCATCCAGAGCATCGATCTCCTTCACCAGATGACCTTTCCCAACACCCCCCAGCGATGGGTTACACGAGAGCGCCCCTACAAGACAAATAGACAACTGTTTAGAGGTTGATGTGAATAACATTTAAATAAGGTGCTATAGTAAACCTTCAACTCACCGATAGCTTGGACTTTCTGTGTGATGAGAAGCGTTTTTGCTCCGACTCTGCTGGCGGCAGCCACAGCTTCGGTCCCGGCATGACCGCCACCCACCACGATGACATCATAATGTTGAGTGTGAACATCAGAGGTCTGAATGGAGCAGGTGGAGAGAGTCTTTGGAAAGCGTAATCTTCTTACCAACATGTGCGATGATTGTCAAGGTGGTACACTGCCTCGGATGGTAAGGATTTCCGATCTGTGATCAAAAAGGGAGGTTTGCAGTTTAAAAAGCTTCTTTAGTAATCAGAATTATTTTACATCTGTATTCAAAAGCAGCATAGAACACTCTCTAGCTGAAATAATAAATGGATGGTTATTTATTTATATATGCAAATCTAATCTCTTTCATAAATATAGCATCTGCAAAACCAGCTGTATTATCCATACAATTGACCACTAACAAAAAATGTTTTTGTAGAAATTGCACCTTAGCAATATCATGGTTTTCTAGACATGTACATCCCTTACGAAAATTAAACATGGCTTTACTACAAATAAAACCAAAATACCATGGTTAATATAGTTAAGCCATGGTAACTACAAATTAAACATGGTGTTGCTACACTAACCATAGTTTAACCATGGTATTTGAGGTAAAAAAAATAAAAATAATAATAATAATAATAATAATAATAATAATAATAATAAAATGATTCAATTGGTAACCTACTATGGTCACTACACTTTTACTATAATAAAACCAAGGTTAATTTTCGTAAGGAATGTTTTCTGGCAATAACTTATATGCTATATTCTGCTCTGAGCTTGCAGGAGACAGGACACTGATGCACAAAGCGTTTTTGTTTATTACAGTAAAGCTGCTTTGAAACTATCTGTATTGTATAAAGCGCTTTATAAGTAACGGCGACTTGACATTCACGTTTATTACAACGAGTCCTTGACTTGATTTAACAGCATTTTACTTGATTTATGACTTGATGCTCATAACTGTAACTCTAACATGACAATGAAACTGCAGTGCAAGAACTACTCACCACTGCTCTTGGTGTAATTTCTCCTGTTTAAACAAGTTATTCTTTGTCGTTGCAGTGAACATCCTCACGATAATCAAGAACAGGACGCAGCCATGTCTTAACATTTTTTTACCCTAATAACTGTCATAGATACGCAAATTACCGTAACAACAGACGTAGGCATTCATTTGACCCATGGTTTTTACCTCATTATTATTTACCTAATATGTAATGCACATATATTATCGAAATTCAATAAACATATAAATAAATCTAGTATAATGTTAATTATAATGCACATAAAGAAAACCAAAACTGCAAAAATAAATAACCAAATGTGATGAATGTTTTAAATGAGTTGAAAAGCCATAGGCTACATTTATTTATATTTATTGTATATTATCTTTATTGTATGTTCAAGTCTTTTCTTTTTCACTAATAAAGATAAAAAAATAAATTTAAAAAAATAAAATTAAAAAAAGTGTTTGGGTCAAAGGGTTACAAGCATCAAAAATAAATGTGTGATACAGCTTTAAATGTTGTGGTTTTCTTGTCCATTAGAATGTCCTGTTTAATGTTGTATTATTCTGAGCAAAAACTAATGACTATTTATTCAGACCCCTTACATTTTTCACTCTTTGTTATATTGCAGCCATTTGCTAAAATCATTTAAGTTCATTGTTTTTCTCATTAATGTACACACAACACCCCATATTGACAGAAAATTTTTGACATTTTTGCAGATTTATTAAAAAAGAAAAACTGAAATAAATCACATGGTCCTAAGCATTCAGACCCTTTGCTTTGTATTTAGTAGAAGCACACTTTTGATCTAATATAGCCATGAGTCTTTTTGGGAAAGATGCAACAAGTTTTTCACACCTGGATTTGGGGATCCTCTGCCATTCCTCCTTGCAGATCCTCTCCAGTTCTGTCAGGTTGGATAGTAAACGTTGGTGGACAGCCATTTTCAGGTCTCTCCAGAGATGCTCAATTGGGTTTAAGTCAGGGCTCTGGCTGGGCCATTCAAGAACAGTCACGGAGTTGTTGTGAAGCCACTCCTTCGTTATTTTAGCTGTGTGCTTAGGGTCATTGTCTTGTTGGAAGGTGAACCTTCGGCCCAGTCTGAGGTCTTGAGCACTCTGGAGAAGGTTTTTGTCCAGGATATCCCTGTACTTGGCCGCATTCATCTTTCCCTCGATTGCAACCAGTCGTCCTGTCCCTGCAGCTGAAAAACACCCCCACAGCATGAGGCTGCCACCACCATGCTTCACTGTATTATTGTATTGGACAGCTGATGAGCAGTGCCTGGTTTTCTCCACACATACCGCTTACAATTAAGGCCAAAAAGAACAGAGAATCTTATTTCTCACCATCTTGAAATAAGTCTTTCAGGTGTTTTTTAGCAAACTCCATGCGGGCTTTCATGTGTCTTGCACTGAGGAGAGGCTTCCGTCGGGCCACTCTGCCATAAAGCCCTGACTGGAAGAGGGCTGCAGTGATGGTTGACTTTCTACAACTTTCTCCCATCTCCCGACTGCATCTCTGGAGCTCAGCCACAGTGATCTTTGGGTTCTCTACAGCCTCAACAGCTGATCGGACTGCTCCTGCCCGATCGATTGCTCCTGTCTGCCTTGCTACAGAGAGTGTTTGTAGCTCTGTAGAGCTTTGCTTTTGAATCTCTATTTGATATCTTTTCTTTGTTGTTTATACTGCTAAATATAACTTACTCATCACCATATATTGTTTAATAGGGCAACATTGGCAGGGCAATTGGGTAACGGTCAGACAGCATAGTCGCGGATCAAAAAAACACTCTTCCGTTCCGATTAGAACATCAAACAGGTCCTCCCCACTCAGTGATGCACCCGCTGAGTATCCTGTTGAAAGTGCCCTAGATATTGGTGATTCTATTACACAGAACGTGAAAATAGAGACACCAGCCACCATAGTCACATGTTTACTGGGAGCCAGAGCTCCTGACATCAAAGTAAAAGTGCTGGCTTAAGCTAATCGTAAATTCTCTAAGATTATTATTCACGTCGGCACTAACGATGTTCGACTTCGCCAGTAGGCGATCATCAAAATTAACATTAAAGAGGTGTGTGAACTCGCAAGTACAATGTCTTGAAAAGTTTATTGTTCTGGTCCCCTCCCCGTTAAAAGGAGTGATGAGATACTTAGCAGACTATCATCACTCAATGGGTGGTTGTCTAAGTGGTGTCCGCATAATAACATAGGGTTCATAGACAACTGGAAAAGCTTTTGGGGCAGACCTGATCTGTTGAAGAAGGATGGCATCCATCCTTCTTGGAGTGGTGCCGCTATTCTCTCTAGTAATTTGGCACATAGTCTTAGAGCTAAATCTTGAACTTACTGGGGCCCAGGTCAGGAAGCAGACAAACTAGCTAAACCGACCATCTGCTACCTGTCTCACGTCACCAGAATCAGATAAATCCCAACACATAGAGACTCTTTCACCTAGATATTATCACATAGAGACTGTGTCGGTTCCCCAAATTAGTAAATACAAAAAAACATCAAAACCATTCAACAGTAAAAACTTAATTGATGTCCAACAAATAAACAACAGATATAATACAAATGAACAATGATAAAGCTTGGGTTGCTGAATATTCGATCAATTTCCCCAAAAGCGCTTATTGTTAATGATATGATTACAGATAATAATCTGGATGTGCTGTGTTTGACAGAAACCTGGCTAAAACCTGACGACTATATTACTTTAAATGAGTCCACCCCCCAAGATTATTGTTACAAACACGAGCCGCGTCTGAAAGGCAAAGGGGGAGGGGTTGCTGTAATTTATAATAATATCTTCAGTATTATTCAGAAGTCTAGTTTCAAATATAATTCCTTTGAAGTTTTGGTGCTTTATGTAACGTTGTGTAGTGTAATTGATAAATCCCGTTTGACATTTGTGTTGGCTACTGTATACAGGCCACCAGGGCATAATACAGACTTTGTCAAAGAATTTGCTGATTTTCTATCAGCGTTAGTACTGGCTGCAGATAAAGTACTAATTGTTGGTGATTTTAATATCCATGTAGACAATGAAAAAGACGCATTGGGATTGATATTTAGAGACATTCTAAACTCTATTGGAGTAAGGCAACATGTGTCAGGACCCACTCATCGCCATAATCGTACTTTAGACCTAATACTGTCACATGGTATAAATGTTGATACCGTTGAAATTCTGCAGCAGAGCGACGACATTTCAGATCATTACCTAGTATCTTGTATACTTAATTTAGCTAAGGCTGCAAAGCCGTCCCCTTGCTGCCGCCACTAAAGATTGCTTTGTAAATAATCTTCCTCATCAGTTTCATCCCCTCAGCATCCCAGATAGCTTAGAAGAACTCGATGTTGCAACAGAAACTATTGACTCTCTTTTTTCCAGCACTTTAGACACAGTTGCTCCCCTGCACTTAAAGAAGATTAAAGAAAATAGTCCAACGCCGTGGTACAACGAGCACACTCGGGCCCTCAAAACAGCAGCCACAAAAATGGAGCGCAGCTGGAAGAAAACAAAACTAGAGGTTTTAAGCAATTTGTGGAAAGAGAGCATGATCGCATACAGAAAGGCCGTAAAAACTGCTAGATCTGCTTATTTCTCGACTCTCTTAGAAGAAAACAAACACAACCCTAGGTATTTATTCGAAACAGTGGCTAAATTAACCAAAAATAAAGCTTATGATGTTTGTAAACAGCACAGCAGTAATGACTTTATGAACTTCTTTACGTGTAAGATTGATAATATTAGGAGGAAAATTATAACCATGCAACAGTCTACTACAGTATCACATCAGACAGAGCATTGTTGTGTCACTGAGGAAAAATTACACTCGTTCACTACTATAGGAGAGGAAGAATTGGCTAAACTCGTTAAATCATCAAAATCAACAACATGTATGCTCGACCCTATACCGACTAGTCTTAGGATATGTACCGAAAACTTTTAAGTTGGCTATTATCAAACCACTTATTAAAAAAACGCAACTTGATCCTACAGAATTAGTAAATTACAGGCCAATCTCAAATCTACCCTTTCTGTCAAAAATACTAGAAAAGGCAGTGTCTTTACAATCCTTTTTAGAAAGATATGGTATCTGTGAGGATATGAAAGATATGATTTCCAGTCAGGATTTAGACCGTATCATAGTACTGAGACTGCTCTCATCAGAGTTACAAATGATTTACTCTTATCATCCGATCGTGGTTGTATCTCTCTATTAGTGTTACTTGATCTTAGTACTGCATTCGATACTATCGACCACAACATTCTTTTGAATAGACTCAAAAATTACATTGGTATTAGTGGAATTGCATTGGCATGGTTTAAATCATACTTATCTGACCATTATCAGTTTGTAGCAGTAAATGAAGAGATGTCACACCGATCACAAGTTCAGTATGGAATACCGCAAGGCTTAGTGCTAGGACCGTTGCTTTTCACCCTGTACATGCTACCACTGGGAGATATCATTAGGAAGCATGGCGTTAGTTTTCATTGTTATGCTGACGATACTCAGCTCTATATTTCTTCACGCCCTGACGAAATTTACCAATTCACAAGATTAACGGAATGCATAGCTGATATAAAAAATTGGATGACCAGTAATTTCCTGCAACTCAATTCAGAAAAAACAGAATTTTTAATTATTGGACAAAAAGCTCCACAAGTAGTAACCTAGAATACTGTCTAACACTTGATGGCTGCTCTGTTAAGTCCTCGTCATCAGTTAGGAACCTGGGTGTGCTCTTTGATATCAATCTTTCATTTGAAAGCCACGTTTCTAACATCTGTAAAACTGCATTCTACCATCTTAAAAATTTATCTAAATTACGGTGCATGCTTTCAATGCAAAATGCTGAACAGTTAATTAATGTGTTCATGACCTCAAGGCTAGATTATTGTAATGCTCTACTGGGTGGTTGCCCTGCTCGCTTAATAAACAAACTCTAGCTGGTCCAAAACGCAGCAGCTTGAGCTCTTACTAGAACCAGGAAGTATGACCATATTAGCCGGGTTCTGTCAACACTGCACTGGCTCCCTATTAAACATTGCATACATTTTAAAATCTTGCTTCTTACTTACAAAGCACTAAATGGTTTAGCTCCCCAGTACTTGAGCGAGCTCTTAACGCATTATACTCCATTATGTCTATTGCGGTCTCAAAACTCTGGCCAGTTGATAATCCCTAGAATATCAAAATCAACTGCAGGCAGTCGATCCTTTTTCTATTTAGCACCTAAACTCTGGAACAGTCTTCCTAGCATTGTTAGGTTGCATTATCTAGGTCAGCCGGAAGCGGGAACACTTCTCATAACACCTGATGTACTCGTTACATCATAAGAAGAATGGCATCTACGCTGATGTTAGTCTCTCTGTTTATCCCGAGGTTTACTGCAGTCAGCCGGATCCGGGCCGTATCCAGATCAGATGGTGGACCTGCACCTGGACATGACCAACACATTCCTGAAATGTCTGCAGAGAGTGTGTCAATTAAACTCCCCCTGTAAAGGCCGCATCGACAACATCCTCATTAAACCCGTCTCCGGCATGACGACTCCAATCTTTCGAACAGTCTTACGAATATTTATTTACCTAATATGACTTAAGACCTTAAAAGTTGCCAGAATTATAATCATACACTGTCTGTTCATCGGCCAGAGGAGAACTGGCACCCCAACTGAGCCTGGTTTCTCCCAAGGTTTTTCTTCTCCATTCTGGCCCTGAAGGAGTTTTGGTTCCTTGCCACCGTTGCCTTTGGCTTTTGGCTTGCTCAGCTATATTTCACCTAAATTTCAACTATATTACCGATCTGCCGACATTGACACTATATGATAATTGAAATTAGCTGGATAACATCACCGTTTTCACTAGACCGGCTGTACAGCCGAATCAAATTACGATGCATTATTTTCCTGTTAACACTGTGAAGCTGCTTTGAAACAATTGGACTTGTAAAAAGCGCTATATAAATAAAGGTGATTTGATTCTGTCACCAAGGCTCTACTCCCCCGATACCTCAGTTTGGCCAGACGGCCAGCTCTAGGAAGGGTTCTGGTTGTCCCAAACGTCTTCCATTTAAGGATTATGGAGGCCACTGTGCTCTTAGTGGAGCAGAAATTTTTTTGTAACCTTGCCCTGATCTGTGCCTTGCCACAATTCTGTCTCTGAGCTCTTCAGGCAGTTCCTTTGACCTCATGATTCTCATTTGCTCTGACATGCACTGTGAGCTGTAAGGTCTTATATAGACAGGTGTGTGGCTTTCCTAATCAAGTCCAATCAGTATAATCAAACACAGCTGGACTCAGATGAAGGTGTAGAACCATCTCAAGGATGATCAGAAGAAATGGACAGCACCTGAGTTAAATATATGAGTGTCACAGCAAAGGGTCTGAATACTTAGGAACATGTGATATTTCAGTTTTTCTTTTTTAATAAATCTGCAAAAATGTCAACAATTCTGTGTTTTTCTGTCAATATGGGGTGCTGTGTGTACATTAATGAGAAAAAAAAGAACTTAAATGATTTTAGCAAATAGCTGCAATATAACAAAGAGTGAAAAATTTAGGGGTCTGAATACTTTCCGTGCCCACTGTATATATGATCTCTTACAATCTGCATTTTCGTGAAAAAAGTCCCCTGGTTATTTAAATACTTAAAAATAATAACAATACATAGTCCTTTTAATATAACACAGCCAACATTTATTTGAAAATGCCATGAAAAAAAAAAAAAGTTTAACTTGTTATTTTATCAAGCATAAGGCATAACATTATGACCACTGACAGATGAAGTGAATAACACTGATTATCTCTTCATCATGGCACCTGTTAGTGGGTGGGATATATTAGGCAGCAAGTAAACATTTTGTCCTCAAAGCTAATGTGTTAGAAGCAGGAAAAATGGGCAAGCGTAAGGATTTGAGTGAGTTTGACAAGGGCCAAATTTTGATGGCTAGATGACTGGCTCCAAAACTGCAGCTCTTGTGGGGTGTTTCCGGTCTGCAGTGGTCAGTAGCTATCAAAAGTGGTCCAAGGAAGGAACAGTGGTGAACCAGTGACAGGGCCATGGGTGGCCAAGGCTCATTGATGCACGTGGGGAGTGAAGGCTAGTCCGTGTGGTCTGATCAAACAGACAAGCTACTGTAGCTCAAATTGCTCAAGAAGTTAATGATAGAAAGGTGTCAGAGTACACAGTGCATCGTAGTTCGTTGCATATAGGGCTGCATAGCCACAGACCAGTCAGGGTGCCCATGCTGACCCCTGCCAACCGCCGAAAGCACCAACAGTGGGCACATGAGCATCAGAACTGGACCACGGAGCAATGGAAGAAGGTGGCCTGGTCTGATGAATCACGTTTTTGTTTTACATCACGTGGATGGCCGGGTGCATGTGCGTGGCTTACCTGGGGAACACATGGAGGAACACCCTGCCACAAAGCAAAAACAATGAGTTTGAGGTGTTGACTCTCAATCCAGTCGAGCATCTGTGGGATGTGGTGAACAAACAAGTCCGATCCATGGAGGTCCCACCAAGCAACTTACAGGACTTAAAGGTTCTGCTGCTAACATCTTGGTGCCAGATACCACAGCACACCTTCAGGGGTCTAGTGGTGTCCATACCTCAATGGGTCAGGGCTGTTTTGCCAGCAAAAGGGGGACCAACACAATATTTGAAAGGTGGTCATAATGTTATGCCGGATCTGTGTATATGTTTATTTAAAGATGTAATGGCAAAATCAAAGTCCAGATAATTACGCTGAATGACAATATTACATTTTGGAACATTATTTTCCCCATATGTTGATATTTTATTTTCAATATTAAAGTAGACACTTTACTTGCATTTAACATGTTTTTTTTTATGTATATACACTCACCTAAAGGATTATTAGGAACACCTGTTCAATTTCTCATTAATGCCATTATCTAATCAACCAATCACATGGCAGTTGCTTCAATGCATTTAGGGGTGTGGTCCTGGTCAAGACAATCTCCTGAACTCCAAACTGAATGTCAGAATGGGAAAGAAAGGTGATTTAAGCAATTTTGAGTGTGGCATGGTTGTTGGTGCCAGATGGGATTTTCACGCACAAGCATTTCTAGGGTTTACAAAGAATGGTGTGAAAAGGGAAAAACATCCAGTATGCTGTAGTCCTGTGGGCGAAAATGCCTTGTTGATGCTAGAGGTCAGAGGAGAATGGGCCGACTGATTCAAGCTGATAGAAGAGCAACTTTGACTGAAATAACCACTCGTTACAACCGAGGTATGCAGCAAAGCATTTGTGAAGCCACAATATGCACAACCTTGAGGCAGATGGGCTACAACAGCAGAAGACCCCACCGGGTACCACTCATCTCCACTACAAATAGGAAAAAGAGGCCACAATTTGCACAAGCTCGCCAAAATTGGACAGTTGAAGACTGGAAAAATGTTGCCTGGTCTGATGAGTCTCGATTTCTGTTGAGACATTCAGATGGTAGAGTCAGAAATGGGCGTAAACCGAATGAGAACATGGATCCATCATGCCTTGTTACCACTGTGCAGGCTGCTGGTGGTGGTGGTATAATGGTGTGCGGGATGTTTTCTTGGCACACTTTAGGCCCCTTAGTGCCAATTGGGCATCGTTTAAATGCCACGGCCTACCTGAGCATTGTTTCTGACCATGTCCATCCCTTTATGACCGCCATGTACCCATTCTCTGATGGTTACTTCCAGCAGGATAATGTACCATGTCACAAAGCTCAAATCATTTCAAATTGGTTTCTTGAACATGACAATGAGTTCACTGTACTAAAATGGCCCCCACAGTCACCAGATCTCAACCCAATAGAGCATCTTTGGGATGTGGTGGAACGGGAGCTTTGTGCCCTGGATGTGCATCCCACAAATCTCCATCAACTGCAAGATGCTATCCTATCAATATGGGCCAACATTTCTAAAGAATGCTTTCAGCATCTTGTTGAATCAATGCCACGTAGAATGAAGGCAGTTCTGAAGGCGAAAGGGGGGTCAAACACAGTATTAGTATGGTGTTCCTAATAATCCTTTAGGTGAGTGTAAAATGTCTTTGTAAATTTAATTTGATGTGGACACCAAAATGGTGACGTCTCATCTTTTACCCGTTTACCTAGAAAGAGGTTCTAGACTAGCAGCAGAAAGATGGCAGTCATATCAGTCAAATGTCTGAGCACTTTTTAATGTTTAGTCCATTCAAGTCACCTTTATTTATATAGCGTTTTTAACAAGTCCAATTGTTTCAAAGCAGCTTCACATTGTTAACAGGAAAATAATGCAACAGAATTTGTACAGCCATTCTGGTGAAACAGTGATGTTGTCCAGCTAATCTCAAGTATCATATAGTGTCAATGCGGGCAGATCGGTAATATAGATGAAATTTAGGTGTTCCCAACTGAGCAAGCCAAAAGCCAGAGGCAACGGTGGCAAGGAACCAAAACTCCTTCAGGGCCAGAATGGAGAAAAAACCTTGGGAGAAACCAGGCTCAGTCGGGGTGCCAGTTCTCCTCTGGCCAACGCACAAACAGTGTATAATTCTGGCAACATTGCAGGCCTTAAGTCATATTAGGTAAATAGATATTTGTAAGATTATTTGAAAGATTGGAGTCGTCACGCCGGAGACGGGTTTAATGAGGATGTCGTGTCGATGCAGCATTTACGGGGGAGTTTATTTGACATGCTCTTTGCAGAGATTTCAGGGATGCGTTGGTCATATCTAGGCGCAGGTCCACCATCTGATCTGGATACAGCCCGGATCCGGCTGATTGCAGTAAACCTCGGGATAAACAGAGAGACTCACATTAGCGTAGATGCCATTCTTCTTATGATGTAACGAGTACATAAGGTGTTATGGGAAGTGTTCCCGGTTCCGGCTGAGCTAGTTAATGCAGCCTAACAATCATTTACTGATTTGAATAATAGAAATTGATAATGTTTTATGTGTATGCCATAGTAAAGAGATGCATTTTTAGTCTAGATTTAAACTGACAGAGTGTGTCTGGTTCCCGAACAATGCTAGGAAGACTGTTCCAGAGTTTAGGCGCTAAATAGGAAAAGGATCGACCGCCTGCAGTTGATTTTGATATTCTAGGTATTATCAACTGGCCAGAGTTTTGAGACCGCAATAGACGTGATGGAGTATAATGCGTTAAGAGTTCGCTCAAGTACTGGGGAGCTAAACCATTTAGTGCTTTGATTCAAGATTCAAGAGTTTTATTTGTCACATACACAGTTATATACAGAATATACAACCGGCAGTGAAAATGTAAACAGGTCCGCTCCATGGACAGTGCAAATTCACAGTAAAAAAACACAAGGGGGGAAATTATAATAGAAATAGAATAAAAAAGTACTATATATACACTCACCTAAAGGATTATTAGGAACACCTGTTCAATTTCTCATTAATGCAATTATCTAATCAACCAATCACATGGCAGTTGCTTCAATGCATTTAGGGGTGTGGTCCTGGTCAAGTCAATCTCCTGAACTCCAAACTGAATGTCAGAATGGGAAAGAAAGGTGATTTAAGCAATTTTGAGTGTGGCATGGTTGTTGGTGCCAGACGGGCCGGTCTGAGTATTTCACAATCTGCTCAGTTACTGGGATTTTCACGCACAAGCATTTCTAGGGTTTACAAAGAATGGTGTGAAAAGGGAAAAACATCCAGTATGCGGCAGTCCTATGGGCGAAAATACCTTGTTGATGCTAGAGGTCAGAGGAGAATGGGCCGACTGATTCAAGCTGATAGAAGAGCAACTTTGACTGAAATAACTACTCGTTACAACCGAGGTATGCAGCAAAGCATTTGTGAAGCCACAACACGCACAACCTTGAGGCGGATGGGCTACAACAGCAGAAGACCCCACCGTGTACCACTCATCTCCACCACAAATAGGAAAAAGAGGCTGCAATTTGCACGAGCTCACCAAAATTGGACAGTTGAAGACTGGAAAAATGTTGCCTGGCCTGATGAGTCTCGATTTCTGTTGAGACATTCAGATGGTAGAGTCAGAATTTGGCGTAAACAGAATGTACCACTGTGCAGGCTGGTGTTGGTGGTGTAATGGTGTGGGGGATGTTTTCTTGGCACACTTTAGGCCCCTTAGTGCCAATTGGGCATCGTTTAAATGCCACGGCCTACCTGAGCATTGTTTCTGACCATGTCCATCCCTTTATGACCACCATGTACCCATTCTCTGATGGCTACTTCCAGCAGGATAATGCACCATGTCACAAAGCTTGAATCATTTCAAATTGGTTTCTTGAACATGACAATGAGTTCACTGTACTAAAATGGCCCCTACAGTCACCAGATCTCAACCTAATAGAGCATCTTTGGGATGTGGTGGAACAGGAGGTTCATGCCCTGGATGTGCATCCCACAAATCTCCATCAAATGCAAGATGCTATCCTATCAATATGGGCCAACATTTCTAAAGAATGCTTTCAGCACCTTGTTGAATCAATGCCACATAGAATTAAGGCAGTTCTGAATGCGAAAGGGGGTCAAACACAGTATTAGTATGGGGTTCCTAATAATCCTTTAGGTGAGTGTATATATCTGTAGAATTATAAATAAATCAATATTCTTTATCTTTGGATGAATCTTTGGATGATATTATGCACTGTAGATGATGATAACTTCAAACTCTTTGCAGTTTTTCTCTGAGAAACTCCTTTCTGATATTGCTCCACTATTTTTGGCCGCAGCATTGGGGGAATTGGTGATCCTCTGCCCATCTTGATTTCTGAGAGACCCTGCCACTCTGAGAGGCTCTTTTTTATACTCTTTTCATGTTGCCAATTGACCTAATAAGTTGCAAATTGGTCCTCCAGCTGTTCCTTATGTACATTTAACTTTTCCAGCCTCTTATTGGTACCTGTCCCAACTTTTTTGGAATGTGTAGCTCTCATGAAATCCAAAATGAGCCAATATTTGGCATGACATTTCAAAATGTCTCCCTTTCAACATTTGATATGTTATCTATATTCTATTGTGAATAAAATATAAGTTTATGAGATTTGTAAATTATTGCATTCCTTTTGTTTGTATTTTTGGTTTGTATTGGTTTGTATTGTTTGTTTGGGTTTGTATTTAAAGGAGGAGGTTACATTGAAAACTACTTTATACAGTATTTAATGCAATTACAATCAAGTAACTGTAATTAAATTACAATAAAATGAAGAGTAATCCCTTACTTTACTTTTTCAAGAGAAAAGGAATTAAATTATAGTAATTAATTATTCATTAATGCGTTACACCAAACACTGATAACGCACAATGTTTATGTAACCGCTTTTTGCTTCAGTCAAACTGTTCTAAAAAAAAAAAAGAATGGTAATCAAATCAGCAAACATTAGCTAGCTTGTTAATTAGCATTTAACTTATGTTAATTTGCGAAGTAGTCACTTGTCCACTTCACAATTACTACTACTACTTGGGTAATCAGCACAATATGTCAACGCCATATTGTGATTTTTCTACAGTGGAAGAGAGTGAAGCTGTGTCGTCCATCTTTTTTTACAGTCTATGATTGGGACACAGCTTATGAGCCTCACTTATAGACTTTCTGTACGAGGAAGCAGACTTTACATGGGAGTGTTTAGGAGATTAGTGTTCTGTAATGCTCACATCACCCTATTAGGGTAAAAATGGAAAAAATAATACTCCACTCTATAGAAATCTTAAGTAAACATATGAGAATCCATCAATATTTCTCCAAATGTGCACACTTTTGAAGTAAAAGACTTGAGGGACTTTTTTTATTCAAACGATTTCATGATGGCTGTACAGGAATTTTTATCTCAATGAATGCAGCTGAGGCTCATATTTCATATTAAAGGTATCCACTCTTTATAGTTAAACAGAGGTAAAAAAAACCTGTCTTAGACCTCTTTAATGAAGTATAGTTTGTCAATTACATTACAAGTTAATTACATTCTTTTACATTATAACTAACAGTAACTTTGAATAAATGTAAACAAAGAACGATTCAGGGTTTCTGTAATATCTTTGCTTGTTTTGTTGCTTGGCAGACTTTTTAATGGATTCTTTCTTAGCAGATTATTTCATGCCCAGATATTTATTTGCTGTGTAGAGTATGGACGGTGCTCATAAATGATCGATCAGACCAATACTTTGATTATGCAAAATGAATCAACAGGACCGGCTCCGTGAAGTCTACGGACTGACAGTTTAACGGCTCTAAAGAACACAAACCAGCCTCCTGCATCCCTCTCTCCTCTGCATTCCACGAGACACCCTAATAAAACCGCCCCCTATCCTCACACACTCGCACATACCAAAGAACACCCAAATGTGCTATATGACTTTTAACTTAGTTATTTTTCATTTTAGATGTGCTGTGTTCCCTGTATGTATGCATGCTTTTTGTTATAACCATTTTAGATGTGTTTGATAGGTTAGAAACTTATAATCAGTGAATGCTTAATGAAGAACAACGTCAATCCTCACCTTTCCTTTAATTCATAAGTTAAACTCCCCATGCTTGGTCTCGAAATCTTTGTCTCTCAATTTGTAGACCGGCTATGTGCATTTTGTGGTACTATGATGCATCAAACGCTTTCTTTTATGCCAAAACCCAAAAGTTTGCAAACTTAAGAAGGCCATAAACATGTTAATGAGATGAGACTCGAAGACAAAGGGAGATTTCCCGCTTCTTAGTTCCTTCGCTCTGATTGGCTGTTCCGACAAAAGAGGCGTGCCCCGTGATGGCCTTCAAAAGGGCCTGCAGGCTCTCTTACGTTCTCTTGCTTTTACTCCTCTCTTGCTTTTACTCTCTCCTCTTGCTTTTACTCTCCTGTTGCACTCTCTTGTTGCTCTCTCTCTCTCTCTCTCTCTCTCTCTCTACTCTCACTTCTCTTCCCACTCTTCTTCGGCGCGGAGTCTCGAACCGCCAGCATGCCTTTTTTTCCCACAAAGGACATTACCACACAAAGGAACCAAATTTGAACTTCCCGCGGACTCTAACAGATCCGCCCTGCAAGATTCAAAACACGGACCAGATCGCGGAATTCCTCACACGCACGCATTCGCGACCAGCCACGAAAGAAGCATATGCAAGTATCCCTTAACTGTCGTTATAGACTCCTCCTGATCTGTCCTTCTATCCGTGCAGACGTGTTTTCTCTCTGCTCCCGCTGTGCTCTAGCGCTGTTTTGTTTTGTCTAGTGTTTCGTCTCTTCTCTTTCTCTCTGACTGCTGCTTTGCTGGACTCCTGAAAATACTGAAATGGAATTGATTAACTGGTCAATCAGCGCGATCGACAAGATTTTCTCACTAAGGAAGGGTGCCCCGGGAGAACCCACCTGCGGAAGATTTATACATGATTGGATTATTGATGGCGGGGTTCCTATTCTTTGGCTTTGGGATTGCCCTGACCTATCGGAAGATTGGTAAGACAGCTGCAAGCAAATTCACCCAGCCGCTGTCTGTGGAAATTAAAGAATGCTTCGGGGTTGTGTGTGACCGTTTGAAGGAATTAGATCAGAAAGTGATAGGAATTGAGGAACTGAACCGTAACAACGCAGTCCGGACTGCGGATACGCAGGGTAGAGTGGGCTCTATCGGGGGTCAGATCGGTGAACTTTTACGGACTGTAACCGGTCTGGCCATGAGGCTGGACGTAATGTCTAGGAAACTGCACAGACCGGACGCCAAACGCTGAGGACCAGATCTGATTGATTGATTATGATCCGGACAAATTACCGAAGATCATCAAATGGATTAAAAAATAATAAATTGTATTTGCCTGACCTAATCCCCACTTGGTCCCTTTCTCTCGGTTGGGAGTCCAGCAGGGCAGCCGGGCAGCTGTCTTATCTCCCTTCAAGGACAAACCATAGAACTGAACTTGAAAACATCTGAAGTTATGGCTAACATTCTCACAGACTCACTCGCACCATACACAATACCTCACTACTACCGTCTGCCTGTTATCTATCTCCTCCCCCAGTCCATACAAAAAATCCCATCACGTGACCACGTGTACTGTGTCATGTTTATGTTTATGTTTTGTTGTGTGTTTTGCTATGTAATGCTTGCTAAACTGCATTCTTGTATTTCTGGAGAGCGTGTGGCGGCGCCTGACTAGTCGGCTGCGGCCCGGAGGCTTGCTCCAAACTCATTTCGTTACACTGTACTTGTACATGTGTAATGACAAATAAAAATATTCAATTCAATAGAGTATTGAGTTTATACCAATAAGTTGGTCTGATTTCTTGCTTGTTCTCAATAGGTTATTGTCGGTAATACCACCTGTTCTTTGTCTCTCTCTCTCTCTCTCTCTCTCTCTCCTTCCTTCTTTCAGTTAATTTGTGTATGTTTGTTTATTGTTTGTTGATTATTAAAATTATATAAATATATATATATATATATATATATATATATATATATATATATATATATATATATATATATATATATATATATATATATATATATATATATATATATATATATATATATATATATATATATATATATATATATATTTCACACGCGATTGTCCCTGAGTTGCTCATCCATAGGTCCCTTTTATGGTGAACCGATCCTGTTACAAATTAAAAAGAAAGATACTTCTTCTGGCCAAAGAAGTCTTGTCTAAGAGTTCTTATAAGGGAGATAGTTGGTGGACAATTATCCGTCCTTTGAACTCAATTCTAGAATTAAAGAAAATTCTACAAGCTGAATCAAGCCATAGATATTAATAATTGTTATAATCTGTTATAATTAACTGTTAATATCCAAATTCCCCTCTGTGCCGATTTATGTATGTTTGATCGTAACACGATTAAACGCAGGCATAAATCCCGCACCATTTCCCCTGGGGCTACACCATTTCCCCTCGCTACAACACACACCTGCAATCACCACCTGCACTTAAGCCCCATGTAGTCACTCAGTCACTGTCTGGTCTTGTTTGCATATAGCAAAGCTTATGCTTACCTCAAGGACTCTTCAGTGAGACTTACCTGCAGTCTCCAAGTGTTCTCCTCTCGTCTCCGTCTCCGTCTCCTGAGTTCTCCCTCTGCCATTCTAGAAAGACAAGGTACAGTATCATCCAGTATCCAGCTCTCTGACATCTGCTGTCTCTCACTCACCTGATCCGTTCACCTCTGGTTGCTCAATAAAGACTCTTTACTAACCATCTGTTCTCCGTGTCAAGCCTGTTTGTAACAGAAGACCAGACCAACACCGCAGAGCACCAGATGAGCACCCCAGATCCCTTTCAAGAGCTCGTCGATGTCCTTCGAGCTCTCACCACCAATCCGCCTGTACCTGCACCTTCACCTTCACCAGCGAGCACTTCCGGAAACAACACCACTCCTTCGCCACTGGTGTACGCCAGTCCCATGGCCAAACCAGGGCCCTTCTCTGGTTCAGCGGAGGATTGCAACAGATTTCTCCTTCAATGTTCACTGGTCCTGGAGATGCAACCGCACTTATTTCTGGATGATCACGCCAAGGTAGCCTTCATTATCTCTCAGTTATCTGGCAAGGCGCTGCGCTGGGCAGAAAATCTCTGGTCATAGGGCAACCCAATTTCAGCGGTGTCAGCCATGCAAGGCGCCATCCAGCTGGTCGGGAGCAGTTGGGGTTAGGTGTCTTGCTCATGGACACCTTGACACTTGGTCAGGTGGAACCGGAGATGGAAGCACCAACCTTCCAGTTTGTAGCCAACCTACATGAACCACTGAGCCACTGCCGCCCCAGAGCCACTGCCGCCCTGAACGTCAAGGCTGATGCCTTTTCTCGCATCTACAGTCCCGAGGAGAGGATGGACGACACCGAGCCCATCTTGCCTGGTAGACTGTTCGTCAGCCCCATCGTTTGGTCAGAAGAGACCCTGCCCTCCACTAATGCCTCCACCAACGTCCCACCAGGCTTGCAAATACGTCACCCACACTCCCCTCTTCGACTCCTCTCACACCTCTCTGGGCACTGGCCACCCTGGGGTCAATGAAACCCTCTCGCTGCCAAAACAGCACTTCTGGTGGCCCAACATGGCAGCTAAGGTCAGAAGGTACGTGAGGGGCTGCCAGGAATGTGCCGCCGGTAAGCTCCATCCTCTGCCTGTTCCAACCATCCCTGGTCACACATAGCCTGCCTCCCTGCCTCCGACCATTGCACATGCATCCTAGTGGTCGTAGACTGATTCTCCAAGTCCTGCCGCCTGATCCCTCTGAAAGGCCTACCCACCGCTATGGAAACTGCAGAAGTAATGTTTAACCACATACTCCAGTATTACAGCATTCCTGAAGACATCGTATCTAACTGAGATCCCCAATTCATCTCAAGGGTATGGAAAGCGTTCTTCACCCTCCTAGGTGTGACCGTCAGCCTCTCCTCAGGGTACCATCCCCAGATGAATGGGCAGACACGGCTTCTGTCACGGCCACCAGGACTCCTGGAACCAGTTCCTGGGTTGGGCCGAGTATGCCCAGAATTTGCTGTCAACCTTCCACCGGACTCAGTCCATTTCAGTGCATGCTCTGTTACCAAGTTTCAAGTTCAGTTTACTAAAAAAGTCTTTAAGAACAACTGTTGGATTTTACAGTGCATGTGTCACTCCTGAAACCTAACCGTCTATCTGGTCTTGTTCCCACAGAGCCTGGAGATCCCCGGAGGCCCCCCTTCCACTCATCCTGGAGGACGTCACAGCCTACGATGTCAGAGAGATTCTGGAGTATCTAGTGGACTGGGAGGGCTATGGTCCCGAAGAATGCTCATGGGTACCCAGAAACGACATTTTAGATCCTAACCTGCTTCTCATCCTGACAGACCTGCACCACGAGGAAGAGGATGCCCACAATGGGTCCTTGACCCTCAGGAGCAGGCCGTGGAGAGGGGGTAATGTTACAAGCACGCCAGGCTCCACCCTCTCCCAATCACAGCACACGCCATCACCGGAATACTGATCACACGCACGTCATCATCACCTGCAATCACCATCTGCACTTAAGCCCCATGTATTCACTCAGTCACTGTCCGGTCTTGTTTGCACATAGCAAAGCTTATGCTCACCTTAAGGACTCTCCAGTGACACTTACCTGCATTCTCAGTGTTCCTCCAAGTCTTAAAGTACAGTATCATCCAGTATCCAGCATCACCTCTGACATCTGCTGTCTCTCACTCACCTGATCCATTCACCTCTAAGCACTAACCACTAACCATCTGTTCTCCGTGTCAAGTCTGTTTGTAACATATAGGGCATGTTTTCACATTTCACTTCCATTCTTTCGGGGTAAATCAAGAAAAAAAAAAAGTATACACTGTATTAATGAAACAAAACCACATAATTGTACTAGACGTGCAGTTAATGTGAAAAAAAAAAAAAAAAAAAAAAAAAAAAAAAAAAAAAAAAAAAAAATCAATCCTCTGAACCACAAGTGAATTTACACAAACTGAGAAAGTCAAAAAGCATTGTGCCCTGCTCTCCCCTAGTTCACAAGGCAATAGATGATTAATGCTCTAAATATATTAAAAGGTTAGAAGACTTAAAATTTGTTAGTGTTTCATTGAATTATTTATTTTGTACATGAGCAAGTCGAACTTGATTGGTATTGTGGGGTTAAACTGTGTGGGAGTTTAACCTTTGACATAACTAAAACTTGTAGTACAAAGTTAACCCATACCAGATGAGGGAGTGTCTGTAAGTGGACACTCTTGATTTGTAGATGTTATTTACATGTGAGTTAATATTAAAAAGGTTAAAACGCTGTTATTTATGATATTTAGCCTTTCTTTGGTTTAGTTTACATTTCTTATTAGGCCTGTGTCTTGTAGAATCAGCATAATTTTAATGTTATAGCAGTACATGAAGCAAAATGGAAATTATGTTGAAATACTGCAAAAACAAATGTAATCCATGATGTATAAAAGTTTTTGTTTGCCAATAGCCATACATAAACTGGTAGCCTATATAAAAATGGATGGATGGATGTTTGAATGGATGGATTTCAAACAAATATTTATTGCTTACTTAATGACAGACAGACAAATGTGTTATTGAAACTAACCACATTTTATTAAATATAAATTGCTTAGTTTTTCTTCGGGATTAGTATATACTGAAATTTTATTTTCTAAATGGTCACATGCATCATTTGACATACAGAATTGTTTTTCTAATTCTCTGTGCTTTAAGAGGAATTCTGCTCTGTACACTTCCATTTAAAGTGATACTTGTCAGACACTCCCTTGAACTCAGATTAACAGTTAAGATAACATTGCTGAAAGATTGGAATTCAGCCCTGGCTGTCCACATTATATAAGTGCCCTGCACTTCAGGAACTCATTACAGTAAAGGAGTAGAGGGAAATATAGGGACACAGTTAGGAAAAGCAAATAGGCTGAGAGAGAACACTAAAAATCACAAGAATACTGATAATAAGAATGCTAAAATTTTAGAAGAAAGAAACTTTGGACAGCAAACAGAACAATTCAAAGAGGTCAAGCAAACAACTAAATTTAGCAGTAGGCAAAGACAGTAACGGGTCAAAGTGCAGATTTAAGGTTATTAATCCAAGGATCATTTAAGAAAAAGTGACATTTTAAAAGCAGAGCCTAAACATAAAGGAACAAGACAGGAACTCAGTATACTTAAAAGCAAAAAGAAAGATTTCAACAAGAGTAAAGAGGGAAGACTAAAAAGGATAAGAGGATATTCCAGAGGACGTTTTTGAGGTGATGGAAAAGGAAATGCTGAGCTATGAAGAAGCCATTAGGAGGGCAGGTGATGCTATTCATCGGTTTCCTCTAAAAGATGTTCAGGGAGTCCCTCTCATGAGCACCATTGCAGACAACTGGAAATCAGTCTGGGAATTCTGTCCTGACCCATCAGACCTACTCATCTCTACTTATCCTAAAGCAGGTAAAAAACAGATAAAAATAAATTGCTAAGTATCCAAAAGGCTAGTGCTTTTAATGTGCACATACTGTATGACCAGACTACTGTATACTTTGCACTCTTTCTTGACACCATTTGAGCAATGGATTTAAAGGAACAGTCCACCCAAAATTAAAATTCATCATTTACTCACCCTTAATATGAATGGAAATGTCTTCTGTTGTGAGAATACAAATGTAATAATGTTCAAGATCCACTGATCATCAGTTTAATGATTAGATTAAATAGCTTCCATCCAGGGTGTTCTGCTAGTCTCTGATCTTCCTACTGACGGTCAAACTATGTGTTAATGTCTTACATTAAACCATTTGGAGGTAATGTTATCTTTAGGGACTAGGTCTGCTGGAGCTCACAGTCAGGGGTAATTTCCTGTGTTGTCTTTAGCTGCTTTGGTAAAAGCGGTGTAAGAGCAAAACCACTTGACTTCCCACTGAATGCCTGTAAAATACAATGTATGCTTTAGACTTGATGACTGCAGTAAGAAATAAATCCATAAAATAACAGAAAAAGTAGGCTACTGGCAACTCATTACCTGGACATTATCCATTAAAATAAAATCCTAAAAAATATCCTTCAAATTAATACCATACATTGTGCCTTATTTTTATGGACTTTCTTTAGAGTAACACGTTCTTAACAAAGAATCATGTTAAAGAGATGGGTGCCCATTTGCACTTGAACTCCCCCCAAAAAAGAAAGTCGCATTTCTTGTGACTTCAGCACTATAGTCCAAGTCTCTTAATCAATGTTCATCTTTTTTTTTTTTTTTAAATCAATGTTCATCAAAATCTTTTTTTTTTTTTTTTTATTTATTTATTTAGATGTAACATTTTAAAAAATTGTGGTGGCAAACACAGTCATCCACACACACAGTATAAAGTACCTTACCCCTGTGAACTGCAAGCCCAGTATTGACAAAAAAATCCTGTGACTGGTTTCGTTCCAAACCCGTAAGACCTTCTTCAGAACACAAATGAAGATATTTTTGATGAAATCCAAGAGCTCTCGGACACCTCCATAGACAGTAATTTAATTAACACTTTAAAGGCCCAGAAAGGTATTAAAAACATTGTAAAAATAGTCCATGTGACCAACCTTAATTTTATGAAGTGACGAGAATCGTTTTTGTGCTCAAAAAAACAATTTCTTCTCGTTTGTGTCAGTCTCCTACGATGTTTACGTTGGCCAGCTCCTGCATCAGCATCACACACGCGTCGTGGTGTTTGCATGAACAGCATCGGCCAATGGTAAGCTGGCATGCTGGCGTAGCTCTAATGTAACTCGGAAGCGTTGTACTGTATTTACTACGTTAACAACATTCATTTATGTACTCTAAATGTTTAAATGGATACGTACATAATCATAAATATATTACACCATTTCATTGTCTGCTATGCTCTAAAGAGAGCCAGCCCACAAGTTCTTCTGTATCCATATTTAACACGTTATAAAGTAATGAATATGGAAGGCAGTCTGGTGGAAGATATTTTACTTTATAACGTGTTAAATATGGATATTTTTCTTACACAAACCCCTCGATTCGCTTCAGAAGGCCTTTATTAACCCCCCGGAACCATGTGGAGTACTTTTATAATGGATGGATGCACTTTTTTGGTCTTCAAATTTTGGGCTGCCGTTCACTGCCATTATAATGCTTGGGTTAGCCAGGACATTTTTAATTTAACTCAGATTGTGTTCGTCTAAAATAAGAAAAATAAGGTTGAGTAAATAATAATTTTCATAAAACATTAAAAGATAAAGACAATTTTCATTTTTGGGTGAACTATCCCTTTAAAGTTCAATTATGCGATTTGACAAAAGCTGAAATTTTACATGGATTTTTAAAGTTGTTCATACAGGAAATTAAGAAGTCTTGGAGGAATGTGTAGCCATTTGGTTTCCTTCATCACAGCCTTGTCGACCCTCATTCAGGATTTCTTCACAGGAAAGTTATTTAAAGAAACATGTATTGTTTTTTTGTTACACAAGAAATTAAATGAATGAAACTGAACTACAAAGTAAAATGCAGACCAAGCTGAGCTGGAAAGCCATATCAATCATACAGTATTTTAAGTTCATTAAATTGTCAATTGATCCTCAATACTTTCCAATTCAAACATTGTATATAACTTTGTGTTTCCAATGGACTCCATTTGCATGACAGCTTGTCACTTCAACTACATCTTATGTGGTTTCATTATTTTCAACTAAATAAACAGCAACAAAACAAAATGATCTTTACACAATTTCATAAAAAAATGTGTTGCTTACCTTTGTATGAACTCCAGGATAAGTGCCATCTTCTTCAGGTATTTTGTAGCTCATTGCCACAATGGGGGAGGAGATGTGGTCACTTATAACTTCTTTAATGACAGCAATCTTCAATGCCCATCACCTTAAACAAATAAGATATTACAAAATGAAAAACATTACATGATCACTTCAGAAAACCGCTCCAAACATAGGTGTTTAAATCTACCCTACACAATTTGATTTTCTACTGTCCATATAACATTAAGCATACAAATCTTTGGGTATTTAGCAAACATCTTTTTCTATCAACATGTTGACATTTAACACTCATAATGATTAATAAAAACTGTTAATAAAGCAAAATACAAACCTATAATGAGAATGCAGGGAAGTCCTGTCAACAGAAAAGAAAACAACAGAAACACTATTAATTAAACTAATGAGGGATCGGGTAAAGAATGACTACAGGCAGAAGTATACATGTCTGTGTGTTTAAAACAAGACAATAAAAAGTCTAAACATACCTCATTTTCGAAATGCTAGAAATCCGTTGTACTGGATCTTCACGTACAGTATCTTCACTTCACGTTGCATCTCCATCTCTTTCAAATCAAACAAGTCTGAAAATGGCCTTTCCTTTTCTTGACAATTCCTCTGGTAGCTTTTGTACAAAGGCATTAAACTGCTCTAAACACAATATAGGCCTAACGTTACTGCACGTTGCCACAACTGGTTAACGTTACTGCACCTGGATGCTTGAAACGATACGCTTAGCACGAAATGAACCGCATCACAGACAAATAAAAGTTAATAAACATTTACAAGTGAAGACACAGATCAGGGAAAATACAGTCAGGGAACCTCAACGAGTATGAACTAAATCTTTCAATGTGTGATGATATGCATATAATAATAAATGCGACGATTCACACATTCATTTGCCAAACAAGCCAGATGACAACTAAATAACGTTACGTAAACAGCATATTTGACATTTAAAAAAAATATAATTCTCACTTTTTACCACAGAAGTGTTAGAACTGCTTCCACAAATCTGAAATCCGACTATAAAAAGAAACTTTGGCCAAGATCATCTGTGTGTGTAATGGTGCTTGCGTCTCGCTTTTTTCGCGCCTACCATTTCTTGTTCCCACAATGCAATGCGTAATTTTAAATACAGGTAAAGACCTGTAAAACACAAATACAGAAAATTCCTTCAGATTATTATGGTACATTGTACTGTATTTTTACAGATTTTTTTTTACAGTGAGGGGGTTAGGGGGTTTAGGTGGAGGGCAAGGAGAGGCTGGAGATAGACAGGAGACAGGAGGAGTCAGCAGAGAGCAATACCACAGCGGAACTGGTGGAGGGAGGAGCCATGGTGGAGTCCTAAAAGTCTTACTGGGCGTCGACCAACGGCAGTGGAGCAGGACGAGGTGTAGACCATAGCGAAGCTGCGAGGACAACAACACAAGGCGACATCGCAGGCCTGGAGGGCCAAGGTGACGTCATCTGCTCAAGTTACCGAGGTGGAGGCAGGGGCCTGGCAGAACGGCACGAGGAACGAGGTCCAAGGTGGAACCAGAGGGAAGGAGGATCACTGTGACTGGAGGGGTGGAGGGTTGAGGCACATCTGGAGGCCCGGAAGTCCGCAGTGAAACAAGTGTGATGAGAGACCAAGGTGGAGGGAGTGGAGATGAGGGAGCCCAGTGGGTTAGCTATGAGACACCAGTGGGGTATTGATGGAATCAGCGGAGATGATGGTGACAATAGGGTGGGTAGGATATTGGGTGGGATTGGGTTATCCTTGATTGAGAGTGTAGTTGAGAAGGGACGAGCTCCATGGTGAAATTGATGAGCCAGTGCTCTTCCATTGGCTTATCTGGACTGGACTTCTCGCTAGATCTGGCGATCGGCTCCAGCCTCGGGACGGGTGCGGCGACCTGCTCAGGCTCTGGGGTGGACTCTGTGGCTGGCTCTAACCCAGGCATAGAGGGGCTCAAGCTTGTGGTCCACGGGGAGCTCAGACTCTGTGGCAGGCATGGGCATCATCACTGGAACCATTGTGGGAGGTCTCTCTATCTTTCCAGGACACTGCGAGCTGGGACAAAGTGTTTTCCCTGGAGCGGGCAGAGAGATGGTTGCTGGAGGTGTTGATAGTCCTGGAAAGTCAAAGTAATGGTGTTGTTGTCCCCAACGACTCCCATCGCTCCATCTGGGCGAGTATATCGTTCATCCTGCTCCAGAAATGCTGTTTCAGAGTTTCATCATCCCAGCACGCCTCGTGATAGAGTTCTAAGTAAACCTCCACATAATCCTCTAGCGATCGGCCGTTTTATGAAACATAGTCCTCATAATCCATTTTGTGGGTCGGTTTCTCTGTCACAACTGACAGTGACAATGACAATGAGGAAAAAAAACTAATCCTTATAAACACCATGTTTATACTTTGTTGGTAACAATTAAAGGATTCACAAGCGGGCAGAACTCACACTCATGGCCGCAGGAACCATGAGTTCACTACATTGGATTTTAAGATGACACTAATTAAAATAAAGTTTTGTTTTGTTTTTAATTTTCCACCTTTATTCATAAAATTACTCTAAAGATTTTTATATGTTGTCAGATATGGTTTTATGTCTTTGAGAAATGAATATAGGCTATTTCAAAAGCCGATCTCATGGAGTGAGTGACATGAGTATGCTGGTTGAGGACCAGCATGTCTCAGAACTTATTTGACACTTATGCATGTTCATGCAGACATCTGTGAAAAACTAATTTTTGATTAAAGCATTCATCGGCATTAGGGGCCGTTCACAGAATGTGTTTTTCCATTCCACTGTGCTATTTTTCCATTGTTTGTCTATGTAAACGTAATAGAAAGACATGTTTAAAGGGGTGGTAAAACACATTCTTTCAAAAGCTTGATTGTGTTTGTGGGGTGCATTATAACATGTGTTCATGCTTCATTTTTTAAAAAAATGCATTATTTTTCATATATTTTACCTTTATTCTACACTGCTCTGTCCCTCCTTGTAAAAACGGTCTGATGATTTCCAGGTTCTATGAAGCCGGTCCCTCAAAAATACGCAATGGGCTCAGACTGGTTAGCTGGCCCAGTGTGCTGTGATTCGCTAAAAGCCTAGTGCACATTTTTTGGAAACGTCACGCCCCTTACCTTTACCGGTAGTCTGTGCTTTGGTAGTATTAGAAACAATGTTGATGTCGCTAGAACTATTAACCCAAACCGCTAAACATTGGCTTTACTATAGTAGCCAAATCAAACACAGAACCATGTTTAGCATGCCTGTAGATAAACAATACATAAAAGCTCTAATCAAAGAATAATTTATACTAATTCCAAGTTCGCTGTTGAGATTTAAAAAAAAGTTTGTAACATTAGGTGTTTGTCGGATAACGTTAAGTATGAATGAGCATTTAACAAACTGGTTTGCAGAGCCAAACAGCGTTGTCATTTGTTTACTTCCTTGCTACAACATACAATTAACAATACGAACTATTACAGGAAAACACATCAACGAAAAATAAATCATACTTACAGGTTGTGGCCTGTAAACAGCTTCTGTTTTTAAAGTTGGAACTGCTCCATCTTTCAGGACAAGCCGTTGTGCGAATCCTGCATTGAACTTGCGAAGATTGTGGAAGCTTTCCTCCATAAAATGTGCAGCACAGAGAGATTTGGGTAATAATTATGAGGGACCGAGTTAAAAATGAATTTTAACCATTGATCCCTAACTCCCCCCTCCCTAGGAAGGCTGAACAAAGTGGACCTGCAATCCGGATGAAACACTCCAGCCTACTAACTATACCACAACAACTCTTCTCCACAGCAATAAAAAAATGGCCTCGCCCCCCTTATTTAATATTCTCGGAGGAGGGGTTTATGTAAATATTGAGGTTGGTGATGTCAGCAACCCTGGAGGAATGTCTGTAGTCCCTACTGGCCGTTTGCTGTAGTCCTTAGAAGCTGATTTATTTTAAAGCAAATATCTCCCTTTGCTTTAAACTTTGAATGTTGTAACTTTGCAGATGTTGTTTATGCTCAAACAGCAACATTACACACTAGCTAAAGTTAGAAAAGTGAAATCGTGTTTTACCACCCCTTTAACCATTGCGCTCTCGCCTCACGTCTTTTGCAGCGTCTCACATATGACACAGCATTATAAAAATGCGGCACTCAAGACAAATATGTTCCACTTCTAAAAAACACATCTTAAGACTTTGCACTTTTTCCCCATTTCCCATTCAATCAGGGTTTATAATTCAGGAGTTATTCTCCATTAATTGAGATTTGTGAACCTCTCTGATTGGTAGATTGGTATCAGGTCCCGGCGGGTCATACACACAATTCTTTTGTTTTTCTTTTGTTTTTTTTTACTGTGAAGTTGGGCATTTTAACATGGGAGGAGATACAGATATGAATCCCTTTTGGAGTCAGTCTCTAGCTGCCAGTCGATGAATTGCAGTTTAAGTCATTTTCATGTTGGCTTCAAGAGAGACTGCGGGAGGTTGCCGCTTGGACAAAACACATGTCTGACATTCGCTGGACAGTAACTCCATTTGAGCTTGATTTTATAATATAATGGAACATGCAAGTTTCTGACCATACAGTATATCAAGCCACAATATGAGCTTTGACAACACAGTTCATTTTTAAAAAAAATTGTGTTTTTTGTTTAGTTTTTTCCTGAAAAGTAGTAGTTTCGGACATACAAGTTTTCTGTCCAGTGTATATGCAGTGCTGAGTAGATTACTTGCACATTGTATTTGGTTAATGATTCCAAATTACATGACAAGAACTGTAGTTAGTAATGTAATCCATTTCATTACACATTTAAGATATTATCTGACTACTTTTTGATTACTTTAGATTACTTCTGACCTAACTAAATTCATCAAATTGATTTGAATAGGATAATCTTGTATTGTTTAGTATAGTGATGGAACTGTAGGGGTTACCAATGGGGTAAGAAAAATAATCTTAATTCAAACAGAAAACAAGATTATTTTTCTTACCCCATTGGCAGATTATTTATCTTATTTTAAGCAAGCACTTAGATATTTGGACTTAAAACAAGACAAAAATACTAAGTAAGAAAAGCATTTTTTGCAGTGTACCATTTATCACCGCTCGTCTCTGCACTCGTTCCCCCTCAGCGGACCTCGTTTTACCATGCCCCCCTCGCCACAAATACTTTTAAGTCATCTTGTGGCCTACTGAAATTTCCTGAGGCCTCCTGGTGAGCTCCAGACCCCTGGTTGAGAACAAATGGTCTAATGTTTGTTTTTGTGTTAAGGCACAACTTGGACTCAAGAGATAGTTGATCTTCTGCTGCACAATGGAGATGCCGAGGTGTGCAAGAGAGCGCCAACAGCTGTCCGTATTCCATTTCTGGAAATTTGCGCTCCTCCACCTATACCATCAGGTACACATTTCTGTGCATGCTTCATCTATACTTATCACAAGGTTTTTGTTATATGAAGGATATGTCAATGCACCTGTGTCTACACATCACTCATGCCTTGCACATATTTATCTTTTATGCTTAATTTAGGGCTTGACTTACTTACACAGATGAAACCACCGAGGGTCATCAAAACTCACTTGCCCATTCAACTAGTGCCTAAAGGATTCTGGGAAAATAAATGCAAGGTAATAATTCAATTAGAACAACTAAGTATAATTTTAATCATTACAAACACAAGGTCAAATTTGGGTTTATTTTAATTTTTTCTAGGTCATCTATATGGCCCGAAATGCTAAGGATAACCTTGTAAGCTACTTCCACTTTGATCGTATGAATCTTACCCAGCCAGAGCCAGGACCTTGGGATGGATACATTCACAAATTCATGAGGGGGCAATGTGAGATAAAAACTACATATTTAAATAGATAATTCACCCAAAACTGAATATCCTGTCATCATCGAATCCTCTACTTGTAGTTCCAAACCTGTTTTTTTTTTTTTTTTTTTTTTTGAACAATCATAAAGCAAATATTTTGATTAGTGTATCAATCATTTCAACTGAGACCATGTTCCATTTTTGTGGTGAACTATCCTCTACTATACAATAATGTAGAATGTAATGTTTAATATGGAATCTTTGGTTACTCTGTCCTCTAATGTTTTTTTTTACAGTAGGTTGGGGCTCTTGGTATGACCATGTAAAAGGTTACTGGAAGGAATGCAAGGAAAAGAATATTCTCTACATTCTATTTGAGGACATGAAGGAGGTATTTTTAGTGCAACATATCCATTCAAGTCCTGACATTTTCCTAAAATTTGATTTAATGTCTCTTTTATTGTATGTCCCCTTCTTTTTAGCTGACTTTCTTGTATCTGTGTTTTACTTTTTCCCTCACCAAGAATCCTCTTAGGGAGATTAAAAGAATCATGCACTATCTGGACCTGTCTGTTTCTGAGGATGTCATAGAAAGGATTGTGCAGCTGACATCCTTTCAAGTCATGAAAGAAAATCCAATGGCTAACTACTCCTACATCCCAAAACCTGTGTTTGATCAGTCCATTTCTGCCTTCATGAGAAAAGGTTAATATAAAACCATACTAGATATCCCTTAGTATTAGGGGTGTGACAATACAATTAGCTCATGAGAAGAGATGATACACGATATTGGGTTCACCAGAACGCGATGAGATGATATTTTAACACTCTTTTTAAGAAATCTTCAATGACAAATAAATGACTGGAAAAATAGTATTTTATTTGACTGAAAGTCACAAAAGGAAAAACAATACAGGTGCATTTTCAAATGTATTAACTAATCTTCAGTTCTACTTTCTGAGTATGAATTATCATATACAGTAAAATATAACAATATAATGCAAGCACTCTAAAAGGTTTTGTTACAAACTCAACTCATCATGCTATCACGAGACAGCTTTCACCTTGACGATAAACTACTTATTAGATTATATTTATTCTTAGTTATTTAAACTTGTAAATGTTTTTAATTATAGAATGAGGAGCAGGACCTAATATTGCCAAAAAAATAGAGTTGGATACTGATATATCCAATACAGAAATATGTTTAGACTATAAAAGGAGGAAAACAAACCGTAGACACTTAAATCCTGCTCATATGGCTGTTTAGCAAATACAGGGATATGAAATAGCCTATTGATTTGGTGTAAAATAATTTTTGTAGATTAGCTAAAACAAGTCCATTGCTGTTACATACAGGCAGACACGGAGAACAGGTAAGGATGGAATATGTCACAGTTTATTGAACAGACCAGAAAGAGCGTGGCAGGTGAGTGAAATGCAGGTAGCAATTGCGAATCAGGTGAAGCACAGGGTGATATTTGTCTTGTGTAATGCAGATTATGAGGAAGACGCTGGAGACGAGGGAGACACTGGAGACTGGACGAGGAAACACAGGAGACTTCGGGGAAACAGGTAGTCCTTAAGGTAGGCATAAGCCTTGGCTGTGTGCAAACGAGACCGGACAGTGACTGTATGAGAGCATGGGGCTTAAGTGCTGGTGGTGGAACATTACTTTCCCCCCCCCCAACCCCCAACCCCCAACCCCCAACTGCCTCTAAAGATTGTGCAGTTCTCACCTGCTGGAAGTGACAATATAATGCAATTATATTATCCATTTACATCTCATTTAGATAAGCCATATCCCCGGTAAAGCTCCCCACTGTAAATCTGCATGGCTGCATGGCAACGACAGACGCAACGGGAAAAATCGGACCGCATACTATTAATAATAAAGGATAATGTGTATTGTAAATGTCAGTAATTTATCTTTTTTGACTTTTATAAAAATGATTTAGAGGCTGAAATATGTGAGTTTTATAAAACCTTTTTGTCAAAACTCTATTTGAACTTGTGCATTGTAGATAACATGTTGCAAGACACTAATTTAAAATCTGGCCATGATTTTTAATGTTATTTTAATGTTTATGTAAACAAAAGTACATATTGATGCTAATTTTATTTGTTATTTGCTGATTTTCTACATAAAACTTGGTGAATAGATTTTATTGTGTAGCATTAGAACTTTCTGAACAGGATTCTGTGATAACCGTGTGTTTTTAATAGTATAACATCCAAAGTACAGTTTTCTATTTTTAAAAAAAAAAAAATTCTCTGATTCTGTTCTTTTCTCTGACATTTAAGGGTAACATAGGCCTACAAAAGACTATTTTAGGTCTAAAACAGTTTGGATAGTTGTTAATACAGCGTTCCCACAGCTTGGTTAACTTCAAAGTCAAGAACTTTCCAGGTCCAATACCCTCAAATTCAAGGACTTAATGTGGGGACACATTTAGAGAGAGCAAGGTTACATCGTGTTACCTTGTAAAATACATCGTTACAGTTTTCATGTGTCAAACATAACTATGCAAAAAGCTTTTTTTTTTTGCATTTATTTTTGGCCATATGACAGAGGTCTGATATTCTATTTGTCATAGTTCTGTTTTGCATAAAACTGAAGAATATTCGGTACATCCTATACTGTATTCTAAAATGAGCTGATATTAACTTTTGCATGGATTTTATTGAAAAGAGCTTAGGCTCATGTAACCAGTCTATTTTTGCAATATTTCACGGTGTGACCTGCAATGTTGCCAGAATTATAATCATACACTGTTCGTCGGCCAGAGGAAAACCCGCACCCTGACTGAGCCTGGTTTCTCCCAAGGTTTTTTTTCTCCATTCTGACCCTGAAGGAGTTTTGGTTCCTTGCCACCACAAGTCGTCAACAGGGAGCGCTTGTTCCATCCACTGGCAGCTGCGAGGGTTCGGAACTGTAGGGCATTCTCAGTTACCGACATGGAACCTTGTTTCAGTTGGTATAGTTGCTCTCCGATCGCTGAATCCCAGGTCGGCCTCCCGAAGACTTCCTTGAAACGAGAGACTGGGTTATTGGGCTGCCCTGGGACCATAACGGTTCTGCCCAATGAAGAGCTTTGCCAGTCAATTGCGAGATTATAAAAGCTACCTTTGCGCGTCATTGACATACAGGTGCGGTTGCATCTCCAGGACCAGCGATCATTGGAAGAGAAATCCTTCGCAGTCCTCCGCCACACCAGAGAAGGGCGCCGGTCTGGCCATGGGACTGGCTTACGCTGGCGGCGCAGAAACGGTGGTGTTCCCGGAAGTGCTCGCTGGTGAAGGTGCAGAAGGCTTGGGGATGAGAGCTCGCCGAACTGCGTCGACGAGCTCCTTGAAGGGATCCGGAGTGCTCATTCTGGTGCTCTGTGGTCTGGTCTTCTGTTACGTACAGGCAGACACGGAGAACAGGCAAGGATGAAATATGTCACAGTTTATTGAACAGACCAGAAAGAGCGTGGCAGGTGAGTGAAATGCAGGTAGCAATTGCAAATCAGGTGAAGCACAGGGTGATACTTGTCTTATGTATTGCAGATGACGAGGAAGACGCTGGAGACTGGACAAGGAAACACAGGAGACTTGGAAATCCAACAGGTAGGTATCGCGGGTGAGTCCTTATACGCATTGGATAAGCCTTGGCTGTGTGCAAACGAGACTGGACAGTGACTGCGTGAGAGCGTGGGGCTTAAGTGCTGGTGGTGATTGCAGGAGATGATGATGTGCAGGTGTGTGTGATTAGAATTCTGGGGACGGAGTGCGCTGTGGTTGGGAGAGGGTGGAGCCTGGCATGCTTGTAACAATTGCAGCATAGAAAACAATCAGCCTATAGCAAGATGAACTTTTCAACAATATTACAATTTTAACTTATTGTTGCAATCCAAGTTGTTTTCTATGTTAACTAACATATTTAGTTAGAAAGTTAATATGTCTTTAATGTGTTTAATGTTCTCTGTAGTTTGTTGTGGACAAAAAAGAAAAATCCAGCAACAGTGAAGAAAACTTAATTATTTATCAAGAAATACTGATGCATTTCGGCTTGAGAGCCTTCCTCAGGGTATATAACACAATACATTAACATTTTAAAAACTTTAAAAAACATCTCCATTTTAAACTAATCCTTCAGTATTAGGAACCAAAGAAATTCACAACATGTAAAATGTAAAAATGTAAATGTAAAACAACAGCTGACAAGCTGTCACATTTTAGGGTATGTTTACGCAACAACAATGTACTAAAATCAGAAGAAAACGTTGTCAAAATGATCCCCGTTTAGATGAATCTGTGTAAATGACTAAAAAGGCTGTATTATGCATGCCAGGCCAGTAGTTGGAGATGTCGCTTTGTCAAGAAACACCCCGCGAACACGTATTACACATGCGTGAACATGTAATACGCATGCGCATGACATCACGATTTTCACAGATTTGCGTTTTAGTTGTTTACATGGAGACGGTAAAGGTATTGTTTTCATAACCTTGCACTTTGAAACCGTTTTCAAAAGCTTGCGTTATCAGGCCCCAAAACGCTGTTGTCATGTAAATTAATGGACAAAATGGTTAACAGCTGAAAACGGTGTCGTATAAACATATCCTCAGAAAGAAATCAGTTAAAAGAATGAATGATTAAGATGAAACAATCAACCATTCAGAATACATCCTTATCAAATTGGCATGTCTTACACAATCCTATCGTAAGGGATTCAATCAGCAATCATCAAGGTAACAATTTCTTTTTAAAAACACACCAGAGCCATATAATATATTACAATACAATAGTCAATATATTTTAGCTGTCATTATACAAACATATTTAATTTTACCACTCAATATGGCAGTTGAGCAATCATAATCAAATATCCCGAGAATCATGTATATGAATAAGAAATTATATACAGTCTATTGTGTTCAGAATGAATGACTAAACATTTCTGTTTTCACAGGAGAGGTCGGTGACTGGGTTAACCATTTCACCCCAGCTCAATCCAAGATGTTTGATGAAGACTATGCAAACCAAATGAAAGAAGTAGACATTCCTTTCCGCTTTAGCATCGCTTAATCATTTTGCAACACTAAATATATATGCAATATCACATGCTATTCAACTGATCTCTCTGATTACAAAAATATGTATGACAGAAAATAATCGTTTCTTTTTTTTTTTTCTCTTTTTTTTTTGGCTCTCAGAGCAAATTAAACTTCAGTATTTCTATAAAAGTTTAGGCCTGTATCAGACTTTGAGCAATATGCTTGCAGCCTCATGCACTTAAATGTTAAAATTAATAGTTTGGTTTATTTACAGGAAAAGGAAATTAAGAGAATGGATCCTAACAGGATGGACATAAAGAGCTCAAATTAGCCATTATTCAGTGAGGGACTGAGAAATAGAGGACATGACGGTGTCCAATTTAAGATTATCTAGATTTTTTATAACTATGTTGATATTATCATGCAGATGCTCTGTATTATTATCTAACTGAATGTAATGTTTTAAATTTACACAGACCAATAATAAACTAATACCATAAACCTTCACATAATTAATCAAATCCATTCATTTCTGTTATGTTGTTTTCCTCTCTAAAAATATTGCTTTTTGGAAGATGATTCATTAATGACATGGCTATTGTTAGTTAAAGGGATAGTTCACCCAAAAATGAAAATTATTTTATTAATTACTCACCCTCATGTCGTTCCAAACCTGTAAAGGTGCATCCCAATTCGCATACTTGTGCACTAGTCTATAACGTTTTTAAGTATAAATAGTGTAAGTAGTGTGTTCACACTGAAAATTCCAAAAAGAAAAAGTGCACTTTAAATACCTGGATGATACACTAAATTAACGGAAATAACAAAGTGTGGAATGTTAGACACTTCATACACTCAACTGTCGCAGCTTTAATTATGTAGTGGAGGGGGAGGCCCTACCAGATTCCGATGTTGAATGACAAAATAACCATGAAAAGCTCATACACTACACACTGAGTACACAATGTATAAGTGCATAGTGTATAGTGCGTCATTTGGGACACAGCTTAAGTCTTTCGTTCATCTTCAGAACACAAATGAAGATCTTTTTGATGAAATCAGAGAGCTTTCTGTCGCTCCACTGACAGCTACGCAACTACCACTTTGACACTTCAAAAGTTGAAAAAAAGAGATCATAAAACTAATCCATATGAATTGAGTGGTTTAGTCTAAATTTTCTGAAAAGACATGTTCGTTTGATGAACAGATTGATTTTAGGTCTTTATTCACATTGTTTTACTATTTTGAAGGGCTAACTATCTCATTCATAGTTGATTGTCTTTTTGCTGCCATTTGCATACAAGTAGACTAGAGTTTCACTTTTGCGCTTGGGGGTGGGGTGGGGGTGATTTATTATTTAATAAATAACAATAATAAAGGGATTAAATAATTAAAGGATTAAAGGGGATTTAAGGGAATAAATGAATAAAAATGGTAAAACTATTTAAACTATTTGAAAATATTTCATTTTAAAATGTGCACACATTCACTCTTATTCGTATGTCTAATATGTTGAAAACGCAAGCGTTTCTTGTCTCCGCACATTCATTTATGAATTAGGCAACATGAATCATGATCGTGTATTTTCAATTCAAGACGGCAATATTTCATAAAAAGTTGAAACTCCCCCAAACTCTGCCTATGGCCTATATAAGACAATAAGATGACAACAGTGATTTATTTGCTTACATAAATTGCTGGAAAATTTAATAGTTACAAAATAATAAAAAAATTGCATAGTAATACAATAATATCTTTTTATTCAACTTTCTGAAAAATGTACAATGACATTTAAAGGCACAGTATGTAAGTTTTGCCACTTGAGGTCGCTTATTCAAAACAAGACGTAGCTTGATGGTGCTGTGAATGAGCTTGGAGAATGAGCAACTCCTGTGATTACGTCTTGACACTTCACCTCCACAGCCGATGGAAAGGAATCCAAAATCTTGTTCATGAATGAGTGAAAGTTTTATTAACGTAACGGTGGTATGAAGCAGAGCGCGCCGAGAGCCCTTGGGAGCGACTGCTAATGAGAGAGACCTGTACGAAACACTGGTCTATGAGCTTGTATTATGCTTATGCTGCAGTCGGCCATTTTAGCTCTTTTCGTTGTGTATGTGAGGTAACCCAGTGCTGTTCTACATGGTTAAAACAATCATATTAAATACATTTGTTGAAAGTTATGTTATAACGTTACTCTAATAATAATAATAATAATTTGTTACATTTATATAGCGCTTTTCTGGGTACTCAAAGTGCTTTACATATAGAAGGTAAACCACCTCAACCACCACCAATGTGCAGCATCCACCTGGATGATGCGACGGCAGCCATATTGCGCCAGAACGCTTACCACACACCAGCTGATTGGTGGAGAGGAGACGGAGTGATGAAGCCAATCAGTATATGGGGATTATTAGGAGGTCATGATGGACAGAGACCAATGGGCAAATTTGGCCAGGATGCCGGGGTTTATCCCCTACTCTTTTTACGAAGGACATCCTTGGATTTTTAATGACCACAGAGAGTCAGGACCTTGGGTTAACGTCTCATCCAAAGGACGGTGCTTGTCCCCATCACTATAATGGGGTGTTAGGAGCCACACAGACCACACAGGGTGAGTACCCCCTGCTGGCCTCACTAACACCTCTACCAGCAGCTACCTAGTTTTCCCAACCAGATACTGACCAGGCTTAGCCCTGCTTAGCTTCAGTGGGAAACCAGTCTTGGGCTACAGGGTGATATGGCTGCTGTCTAACTACTCTGTGTGTTCGCTCAGTGGCTGGTATGAGAGACTTGTTGCACTTTGCAGTAATCTAGATCAAGGGTAGCGCCGATATGACTTCACTGACAGGCTACGCAAGGACACGGTCCGTAACACTGTTTAAAACAGCTGATTTCTGGATTTAAACATTTCTAGTTTGTTTTTATTTATATAGCAAATTTAAAAACAGCAAACATGGCTGACCAAAGTGCTGAACAAAACACAAGTTAAAGAGACAAGGGCAAAGCCAAACATTTATGACATAAACTCACAGTGAATTAAAAGCTAAAGAAAAAAAAAAAAAAAAAAAAAAAGGTTTTAAGAGAAGATTTAAAAACGGTTAAAGACTGTGCCGATCTGATGTAAGCCGGAAGGCTGTTTCACAGCCTAGGGCCGGCAATAGCAAAGGCTCTGTCTCCTCTATGTTTTAATCATGATCTGGGGACAGATAAAAGTCTCTTATCACCAGTTTGTGTGGGATTGTGCACTTTCAGAAAAAAAGGTACAGTGCTGTCACTGGGAGACAGTGAAATGGTACATCTTTGTACCTTACTCACCCCTAAATGGTACATATTAGTACCTTAAAAGGTACATATCAGTACTTTGAGCGTGTGGATTAGTCCCTTAAAGGTACATTTGTACCTTTTCGGTTTTGTACCTTAGGGTACCGTCCCAGTGACAGCAATGTACCTTTTTTTCCTGACAGTGTATGTGAACAGAGTAGCTCAGACAAATAGCTTGGTGCCAGATTATTTAACGATTTCAAAACAAAAAGCAGAATTTTAAATTCAATTCTGAAATGCACAGGTAGCCAATGCAACGATTTCAAAATTGGAGAAACGTGATCAAATTTACATTTTCTTTTGAGGAACTTCGCAGCAGCATTTTGCACTAGTTGAAGTCGAGCAATAGAGTCTTTGGACATGCCATAGTAAAGAGTGTTGCAATAGTCCAAACGAGATGTAATGAGTGCATGGATAACAATCTCTAAGGTTTTTTCAGAAAGAGAAGATCTAATCTTTAAGAGAAGACGTAGCTGGAAAAAACAAGAGCTGATCACCGCATTTATTTGTTTTTCAAATTTGAGGTTCTGATCCCAGAAGACACCTAAGTTCTTAATGCAGGATGAAGTAAATGGAGCAAAGTAGTCCAGGTCAATGCTTCTGCTACCAGCGTTTCCATGAGGGCCAAATACTATAACCTCGGTTTTAGATTCATTCAGAAATAAGAAATTTTGAGAAAACCACAGTTTCACTTCACAGCCTAGACTTCAGAGCAGCATGTTTGTTGTGTTAAGTAAATAAATTTGGGTATCATCTGCATAGCAGTGAAATGATACACCATGCTTTCTGAAGATGGAGCCCAGAGGAAGTAAATACAGAGAAAAAAGAATGGGTGCGAGAATTGAACCCTGCGGCACTCCTCAGAAGAGTTGAGCAGGCGAGGAACAAAAATTACCCAGTCTAACAGAGAAACATATTTATTCTTTAAATATGATTTAGAACAGTTCCCTGAATGTCAAGTCAAGTCACCTTTATTTATATAGCGCTTTTAACAAGTCCAATTGTTTCAAAGCAGCTTCACATTGTTAACAGGAAAATAATGCAACAGAATTTGTACAACCGTTCTGGTGTTATCCAGCTAATTTCAAGTATCATATAGTGTCAATGCGGGCAGATCTGTAATATAGATGAAATTTAGGTGTCCCCAACTGAGCAAGCCAAAAGCCAGAGGCAACGGTGGCAAGGAACCAAAACTCCTTCAGGGTCAGAATGGAGAAAAAAACCTTGGGAGAAACCAGGCTCAGTCGGGGTGCCAGTTCTCCTCTGGCCGACAAACAAACAGTGTATGATTATAATTCTGGCAAAATTGCAGGTCTTAATTCATATTACGTAAATAGATATTCGTAAGATTATTTGAAAGATTGGAGTTGTCACGCTGAAGACGGGTTTAATGAGGATGTCATGTTGATGCGGCATTTACGGGGGGAGTTTATTTGACACGCTCTCTGCAGACATTTCAGGGATGTGTTGGTCATGTCCAGGCGCAGGTCCACCATCTGATCTGGATACGGCCCGGATCCGGCTGATTGCAGTAAACCTCGGGATAAACAGAAAGACTAACATTAGCGTAAATGCCATTCTTCTTATGATGTAACGAGTACATCAGGTGTTATGGGAAGTGTTCCCGGTTCCGGGTGACCTAGTTAATGCAGCCTAACAATCATTTACTGATTTGAATAATAGAAATTGATAATGTTTTATGTGTAAGTCATAGTAAAGAGATGCGTTTTTAATCTAGATTTAAACTGACAGAGTGTGTCTGCTTCCCGAACAATGCTAGGAAGACTGTTCCAGAGTTTAGGCGCTAAATAGGAAAAGGATCGTCCGCCTGCAGTTGATTTTGATATTATCACCTGGCCAGAGTTTTGAGACCGCAATAGACGTGATGGAGTATAATGCATTAAGAGTTCGCTCAAGTACTGGGGAGCTAAACCATTTAGTGCTTTGTAAGTAATAAGCAAGATTTTAAAATGTATACAATGTTTAATAGGGAGCCAGTGCAGGAGAATAGGAGGAGAATAGGATAGGAGAATTTTATGGTCAACAGTATCAAAAGCTGAGGTTAGATCTAACAGTATTAGGATCACAGAGTCACCAGAGTCGGTCGCTAACAGTATATCATTAGAAACCCTTAATAATGCAGACTCAGTGCTGTGCAGAGGCTTAAAACCAGACTGGTAATAAATGGAAGTGTTGAGATTATTAAAATCCCTGTCATCAAGTGAAGGTTTCTTGAGGAGAGGTGTAACTGTAGCTTGTTTAAGGCTATCAGGGATAGTCCCTGTGCACAAGCATTTATTCATAAAAGACACCAAACATGGTTCAATCGAGTCAAAAACTTGTTTCAGAATACAGGGAGGAAGAACATCATGAGAGCAGAAGGAAGGTTTCAAATGTTCAATAATTTCTTTGAGAGACAGAAGGGAAACTGGGTCAAAAACACTCCATATGGCTGAAAAACAACAAAATTCAGGTGGAACATTATAGATGATTGTACAGCAGCTACGCTAATTATTTTCCTGCTCTGTTATATCTCGGGATACCCATCCTGAGGTAATCTAGAGAGTCCATCACCTCCAGCCTGCATCCAGCCTCTCATAAAGACTGCAGATGACCAACACCTGTGAAGAGACGACTCAACTCCTGCGAGGACTTCAGATGATGCAGCTCTGCATCAACACACACTCATGCTTATTTCTGTATATCCTAATCATTAACAACAAGTATTTTTATTCACTTTTTTGTGCCTTACATTTATTATTATTTTGATTAATAATACATTGTTAGCTAATCTGTGTGCTTTATGTACATTTTTGATATACATAACGTGGACAAATCACTTTAAATTGTAATGTAGACGCATGCATTTTCTGTGAAGCTGCTTTGACATGATATGTATTGTGAAAAGCGCTATACAAATAAATGTGAATTGAATTGACTTGATTGTAACTGAGATCTTAGAGTGGTGATCTTATCACAGAAAAACCTTGAGAAACCTTCACATAATGACACTGAGGGATTTGAAATCACATTTACAGGAGGATTTAGAGCAGAATTTAACACAGAAAATAAGGCTTTAGAACTATGATGATTTTTTTACAATTAAATTAGAGAAATACTTAGATTTTGCAGATTTCATAGCTTTCTGAAAAGCACCAAAACAGTTTCTGTGCATTTCATAGGAAATTTGTAATTTATCCCTTTTCCAATTTTGTTCTACGCTCGCTTCAGAGAGCGGATGCTATCATTGAGCCATGGTTCAGTTTTAAGATGTTGTTCGGCATCTAAGTCAGGTAAAGATGACTCCAGGGACATAGACAGACACACCTCGTTAAAGGTGCTAGTATCATGAAAATGGGGAGAAAAGGAACAAGTCCATTGTACAGTAGGAGTAATGTTTGATCTTGATGGAGGAAAAGGTATAGAAAACAATATGGGCATATGATCTGAGATTAGACTATCAAAAACATGAGCATCAGTAATGGAAAAACCATGAGAAAGAACCAGGTCCAAAGTATGACCATGAGTATGCGTAGGACCTTTGACCCACTGAACCATGTTAAATTAATCAATGAGATATAAAAACTCCATTGTTAGAGGTTTTGCCTGACAGCACACATGGATATTTAAGTCCCCTAGCAGAAGAATATTGTTATAATTAGTTACACATTCACCCACAAAAGCAGTAAATTAATTTATAAAATCTTTCACTAGGTGAGGGGGGCCGATAGACCAGCGCTAACAGGACAGGATCAAATGTTTCTAAACATTGTTGGAAACAGGTCAACAAAATATATAACATTGTACTAGTGGTTTTTGGATATTGCAATATAAAAATCTTACATATTGTGCCTTTAACGTTGTCAACATACAATAAATTAAACGTTGTCATTATTTTATTTTATAATTTTTGTTTTTAAAGAATTACAACTAGGGTACCCTTGAATAAATCAAGAAATAAATTAAAGGTTTGAATTTGTCAATAAACAAATTGTTTGTTGTAAATTTGACCTGTTTGTGATTTGTTTATTGACCAGTTTTCTTATTTTTCAAACATATATTGTTTTAAGGTAGACAAACCCGTCTTTAAAAAATCAAAAACAAAGGCTTATTTCCCCAAAATGTACATTTATGAATACTAAATTTAGCTAAAAGAAGTAGCAGATTAATTAAATAAAAATCCTTGTCATGTCATAGGAGAAAAAAACAAACAATCAAACAAATAAAGCATTTTTAAAACACAGTTGAAAGTTGTGTTCAAAGAACAGAAATCTGACCAAAAAGCTCATTGAATGAGGACAACTCCAAAATAAATGAAAGCATGTTTATGCATGTAAACCACAAAATGTACTAAATATATCAATACACAACGTATAGATTAAAGGATCACTAACCTTTCGACGTCATCAGAACGTGTGTTTGCTGCGAAGTGTTCTTGTTGTTCATAAGGTGAATCTAATATGTTTTTATTTTGTCACTTACTCATTCAAAATATGAATAATAATATAAATGTAATAACATATTTGAGACTGTGATGAACTGGACACCGACACAGGATAAGCGTTTTGGAAAATGGATGGATAGATGGATTGATGGATGATCTTTGCGAGCCATGGCGCGCCCTCTCTCGGCAGCCACGCATGGCTGCTTTTGCTCTGGTATGTTTGTTTGTGCTGGAGGCGGAGCATCGCGTGACATACTAACTGACGGGCAAGGTTGCGGAAGTTATCGACTCCACACATTAAACCCGTATTATACTTTTTATTTCTTCTCTTTTGAACTCTGATCTGATTTTAATAGAGCGGATGGAGTCTCAGTGTAAAGAGGAACCGGTGCTGCACATCGTAGTGGTGGGATTTCACCATAAAAAGGGCTGTCAGGTAAGAGACTGCATGTCCTCATGTTTGTTTATTAATATTAATCTGCTTCAAACGTGTCGTGCGCTTCACTATCACCCTTTACAAAGAATTTATGTGGTTTTACTATTGTATAATTTATTATTTACCATTGGTACTTTGATGCAGAAATGCAACAAAAAACAATATGCAAAATTAAATCTGTTGAAGGAGCTCGACTTCACTGAATGATCATAAATTATGAACATCGCCTGTAATTCAATTCTGATGGTGAGATCCAGCATTACTGCCCTCTTCATCTCATCCAGAAAAACAAAATAACACAACACAACAACAACACTGTCATTTTTGAATGAATAGCACTTATTTTTTTTAATATGATGTCCACGCACATGAGAACATTTTAGTCATATCATAGTGTTATAGCAAAAGCTGTTTTATTCTTTATAAAGGTGTTCCTCATGGTGGCTGCCATGTTGATATCATATCACATGACCAGCTGAATAATACTCACTGACTGTTTCAGAAAGAGGTAGTAACGTATCAAAGCATCACATACAAATTAAATGATTGTACAAATATAAATAAAAATATAAAAATATAGCAGGAATAATAAATTCAGTTAGAATAAAAAGACGTCATTATAATAAGGCTGTTATACATCACAAATTAAATCAGTATAAAAAAATCTTTGTGATGTGGCATTTAGATGTATTTAGACAGACTGTTTAATACAGCTAAGAGGTAACATGAATTAATTGACACTACAATTACAATTTTTGCATTTTAGCTGGTTTGGGACCATGGCTGACGTGTTACATGAGAAAACATATTCAGCTTCAGTTACAGAAGTGCAAGCCAAAATTCACCTTTAAAGTATTACATAAATGTAAAAGTATTCCTAATACACTCACCTAAAGGATTATTAGGAACACCTGTTCAATTATCTAATCAACCAATCACATGGCAGTTGCTTTAATGCATTTAGGGGTGTGGTCCTGGTCAAGACAATCTCCTGAACTCCAAACTGAATGTCAGAATGGGAAAGAAAGGTGATTTAAGCAATTTTGAGCGTGGCATGGTTGTTGGTGCCAGACAGGCCGGTCTGAGTATTTCACAATCTGCTCAGTTACTGGGATTTTCACACACAACCATTTCTAGGGTTTACAAAGAATGGTGTGAAAAGGGAAAAACATCCAGTATGCGGCAGTCCTGTGGGCGAAAATGCCTTGTTGATGCTAGAGGTCAGAGGAGAATGGGCCGACTGATTCAAGCTGATAGAAGAGCAACTTTGACTGAAATAACCACTCGTTACAACCGAGGTATGCAGCAAAGCATTTGTGAAGCCACAAAACGCACAACCTTGAGGCGGATGGGCTACAACAGCAGAAGACCCCACCGGGTACTACTCATCTCCACTACAAATAGGAAAAAGAGGCTACAATTTGCACAAGCTCACCAAAATTGGACAGTTGAAGACTGGAAAAATGTTGCCTGGTCTGATGAGTCTTGATTTCTGTTGAGACATTCAGATGGTAGAGTCAGAATTTGGCGTAAACAGAATGAGAACATGGATCCATCATGCCTTGTTACCACTGTGCAGGCTGGTGGTGGTGGTGTAATGGTGTGGGGGATGTTTTCTTGGCACACTTTAGGCCCCTTCGTGCCAATTGGGCATCGTTTAAATGCCACGACCTACCTGAGCATTGTTTCTGACCATGTCCATCCCTTTATGACCACCATGTACCCATTCTCTGATGGCTACTTCCAGCAGGATAATGCACCATGTCACAAAGCTCGAACCATTTCAAATTGGTTTCTTGAACATGACAATGAGTTCACTGTACTAAAATGGCCCCCACAGTCACCAGATCTCAACCCAATAGAGCATCTTTGGGATGTGGTGGAACGGGAGCTTCGTGCCCTGGATGTGCATCCCACAAATCTCCATCAACTGCAAGATGCTATCCTATCAATATGGGCCAACATTCCTAAAGAATGCTTTCAGCACCTTGCTGAATCAATGCCACGTAGAATTAAGGCAGGTCTGAAGGCGAAAGGGGGTCAAACACAGTATTAGTATGGTGTTCCTAATAATCCTTTAGGTGAGTGTATATTGCACCTTTTGTTGAAAGTAGCTTATCTTTACCGAAACCAGCGTCAAAGCCAGAAATGTTCAAGTAGGTGGGACTTCATAAGACATGGTAGAGTATGAAAACTGCATACCAAAATATAAACCGCAGAGCTTTAAAAGTAAAAAATATAATTCATAAAAATTACTTATTTCAACTTAAAAACTTATGCAATTAGTTCTGTAATCAAGTTGGCTATCCAAGTCATTTAAAATTTAATTATATTAAAACTGACCAAAAATCAAGTTCAGCCTTGTATAAATTATAAAAGATTTTATGAGTTAAAGCAATGTACACTAAACAAAATTATTGTTTACACTTTTGTTTTTGCCCCCATTTTTCATGAGCTGAACTCAAAGTTCTAAGACTTTTTCTATGTACACAAAAGGCCTATTTTTCTCAAATATTGTTCACAAATCTGTCTAAATCTGTGTTTAAGATGGCAACTTCTTGATTCTGTAATCCTATTATAGTGTTTTTCATAAATGAAGAATTAGTTAAAAATATTAATAAAAAGGAAGATAACACTAACAAAGAAACTAGAAACAAAACACTATGACTAAGAAACAAAAACAAACAGAACAGACATAACTTTCAGAAATTACCCTCTGGGTCGACATGGAACATGCAGACATGTAACTTAGCTGACTAGAAGCAGGCCACAGCCGAAGAGGTGGGAGTGGGAGGCAGGGCAGGAACACAAACTCTAACAATTCAGTGCTGGGTGAAGAAACAGGCTCGGTGCAGGGAAACGAAACAGGCAAGAAACACTGTCCCAATCTATCAGCGCTCCTGCTTCTGCCGCTGTTGAGCAGCGTGGCAGGATTTTGAGCGTCCTGGCAGCTGGACTCGTAGAAACAATGTGCTCGGAATTTAGAACGCTCCATGTTATCCGTCAGACCGCATTTAATAATCTTCATAATTCAAATATTGTAGTACAGTTGTAGTTTAGTAAATGTTAAACTTGTTTAAAAGTCAGCTGTCAGTTATGTTCTGTTTATTGTGGGAGATTTTGTAACTATAGCAACTGCTTCGTTCTCCGTTGCTAAGTTTTGCCAGAAACTATCGCAAAATGCTTAGTATAAACACTTAGGTAAGGATGACGGTTAAGATATCTGTTGCAACGCTCTTAAAGAAATCCCTTGCCTCAGGGACTTTTTCCCCCTCAGGGATACCTTTAAGTCAAACCACTTAAGAGGTTTCATGTAAACCTGGGCCCAGACCAGTTACCTTTCCTTCTTATACCCTGATATTAAGGGTTACCTTTCCTTCTTATACCTACAGCTCACACAACATAGCATTCATTGCTTCCCAGAATTTTTCAGAAGTCCCCTGACCTTAATCCCAAATGAAAACCCTAGGGAAACCTTTTTTAGATGCATTTTTGTATATTATGCATATATACATTTTCTTCATATTTTGCATTGAATAAAATGAATATTCCATGATATGCCATTCTTTGCCAAAAATTAATTCTTTATTTTTTAATCCAAGTTTGGTGTTTTCATCTCAGTATAACTAAAAACTGTAATATCTATAGGTGTGAAAACAGGTGTTTTCACACCTATAAATTGTTTCTTTTGTTCCGAAACAGGGACTTAATTTGTTACAATGTTGCATTTTCTTCTTGGTTTGGTTCGCTTTCACAAGGCAACCTTTCAAAGCGTACCAAAATGTGTTTGTGCAAGTCACATGCGAGTACAACTGTTCTCTTATTGGTCAGAGTTTCCTCTGCGTGATCCATCAAGATGGTTGACAAGTTCGCTCCATGAGCTTATTGTGGCTTTATTTGTAACTGTTGAGACACACAAACACTATACGAATGTAGCCATCATTCCTGCTGTTAAATTAAATACTGCATTCGTATTAATACTTTAGCAAATTCAAACATGCTTTCTCTGGATTTCCCAGCACTGTCTAGAGCTAAGTCAAGACACACGCAAACACTGTTCAAATGTTTTAATGCAGCTAGAGCAGGAATCAAGGCTTCATAGGGACAGCATTCTCGCACTCAGAAGTGCAATTACACAACATTTTAAGATGAAGAGGTGCTCTTTTGGTTTTTAACTGTGATGTGCTGACTCCCAGAATCAGACAATACTGCTATTTATATAGCACATTTCCTGTTATGAATTATAATACCATTTGGTAAGCGAGCCATCCCAGAGTTCAGTGGCTTGAAGAATACAAAGAAGGAAAGTAGGGCTGGGCGATTCTTTCGATTTTTTTTTTTTTTTTTTTTTTTTTTTCAATTAATTCGAATTTAATGTTTTGTTGCAATTTTAATAATTTTTAAATCAAGAAAATGCACTTTTGAATATAAAAATGTTAGTGAACGTTATATGCATGTTGACAAATGACAAAAGAAAATGATCCTACCACATGATGGCACGCCTGATTAACTGCTCTCATATAACTTGAGCACCACGTTTTTAGAATGCCGTTTCATTAGACACAAGTGCAACAGACGTGGGCAAACACATTCGCGGAACATAAAAACAACAGGAACAATAGCTCAATGGAAAAACCTGTAAAAACTACTACTGCATGTTTGATATTTCATGTTTGCATGATATAATGACAGGCTGAAAGGTGCTGTTTTCTGTTTTTACAAAGAATTTACTGTTAATAATAGCCTATTATTGGTGTTATTTATTGCTATTACTTTTTGGCTAAGAAATATTATTATTAATATTATTAATAAATATTATATTATAAGAAATAATATTTTTCTTATATTATTATTATATTATTTATGACTATATAGGATATGTTTAAGATACGTTTGTCCAATATTTGCCTTCATATTTCATACATATTTTCTGCAAATATGTATATTAAATAAGTAATTTTACATTTTCACCATGTTGATCACTTCAGATGTGTGCACCTGGAATAGAACATTTTTAACCAGATGGTTAATCAAGAGAATCATATTGTAGTTCCGTTTTTTTTTTTTAAGCTAACTAGTTACACAAAAAATTGAAATCAAAATTGTGAATCAATTCACAGTCAATAGTGAATCAAAAAATCGAGAGAAATTTTTTTTGCCATATCGCCCAGCCCTAAAGGTAAGTAATCACAGGTTGGTAGTCGGGTATGGATCACTCTTAAGCTAAGACGGACGAGACTGGACAACTGGTGAGAATGTGATGTTTGCTCATGAAGGGTGTTTGATGAGGGCATGACAGGTGTGGCAGGTTAGTATTCCGGTGATTGTGAACGAGTGGGTGGAGCTGAAGGACTTGGTGCTGATGGCATGCTGGTTGACTCTGTGACAGTACCCCCCACTCCACAGGCAGCTCCAGATGACTGGACGCGGTGGATGTCCTCTGCCCCAGGGTGCTGGACATTCCGGATGAGTGTTATGGAAGTCGGTGAGTAGAGTAGGATTAAAGAATGTCATTATGTGAAACCCATTATCTTTTTTTCGGGACCGTATCCCTCTCAGTCCACAAGGTATTCCAGAAGGTTGCCTTGTCACCGGGAGTCCAGAATGGAATGGATGTAGACCATTCCATGTAGACCTGGTTGTCATCTGCTTCATCAGGAGGTGGAATGTCAGCAGCACCAGGTCCTGTGGAAGAAGGGAGAAGAGAGACATAGTAAGGTTTGAGCAGGAGATATACGTGAAAACTGGGTGAAATTCTGTATTGAGGAGGTAAGATAAGGCAGTAAGGCACATCATTGGGACTTACAACAGGGAAGCCAGACCTTCTGTCCCGGTTAGTAGGTGGGTGCTGCAGCTCTTCTGGCATAGGCCTGGCTCTTGTGCCTCTGGACTGCCCCCTGTAGATGGATATGAGTCCTACACCCTCTCGCTTTCTTGAAACCTGTGGTTGACAGCTGGAACCACTGATGGCTCACCTGACCAGGGAAACAGGGGTGGCTGTTAGCTGAGTATTCACTGGAAGGGAGTGAGTACTGTGGTGTTTTCATTAAGGGAGTTCTGTGTATACTCGGCCCATGGCAGGAAGCAGTTCCCGCTGTGCTGATGGTTGTGGCGGTATGACCGCAGGTATCATCCAATTTCCTGAACCTTGCATTCAGTTTGTCCATTGGTTTGGGGGTAATAGCCGGAAGACAAGCTCACTGATAGTAGATGAAAGGTAAATTGTGAGCCTCTATCCGACACAATGTATTCTAGTAACCCGAAGTTACGAAAGATGTTGTGGAAAAGAGTTTCAACGGTTTGCATGGCAGTGTATAAATCTTTCAATGGGATGAGTTTACAGGCTTTGAAGAAGCAGTTAACAGCTACAAAGATGCAGGGGTTTTCATCGAATGGAGGCAGGTTGGTGAAAAAAGTCTATTCCCAGGTGGGACTATGGACGGTGAGGAATGGGTAGTGGTTGGAGCTTGCCTTCTTGTACGTGTCTTAGTGTTTTGGAGATGGCACAGATGGGGCGTCCTTGTACAAAGCATTGGACATCCTGGGTCATACTGGGCCACCAGTAGTGGTGTTCACAGAGGAGTGAGAGGGTTTGCTTGTTACCTTAATGCCCACGCAGATGTTATTGCGACCCTCAGGACTTCCCCGTGGAGCAGGTTCTTCTCTCGTGGCAGCTGTGATCTGATCATCCCGAGTCCACTGGATCAGACACACGAAGATGGCTGGGGGAAGAATGGTCTCATGAGGTTGTTGAGGTACATCTGGAGAGTGGTGGGAAAGGGCATCTGCTTTGATGTTATTGTCACCTGGACGGTAAGTAACTTTGAAGTCAAAGCAGGAGAAGACTAAAGCCTACCGGGCTTGGTGAGGATTAAGCAGCATGCATAATGCAGATATTCCAAGTTACGATGATCCGTCATTACCAGGAACTGGTGTTTTGCTCCCTCCAGCCAGTGTCTCAATTCCTCTAGAGCTAGTCTGATAGCGATAAGCTCATGGTTGCCAATGCTGTAATTCTGCTCCGCTGGGGACAGTTTTAGAGAGAAGATGGCACATGGATGAAGCTGGGCTTGTTCCCCTTGCCGCTGGGATAGAACCACTCCCACAGCGTTGGTGGAAGCATCCTTTTCCACAATGAAGGTTAAGTCAGGATCAGGGTGTTTGATGATGGGAGCAGTGCAACAGTCTTCCTTCAGCTGTTCAAATGCTTTAATGGTAGCTGGGATCCGGGACAGAAACTTGGGCCGGTTACTAGGGATGGGCATTTCAAGCAAAAATATTATAATTTTTTTTCGCTGTGAATTATTCGATTATTATTCGAAAATCGCAACTCCTCCCCCGCATGCACGCATGTATAGGCTACACACATAAACAGAGAGAGAGAGGGAGAGAGACCCTTCACACTCTTAGTCTGTATGATAACAAACTGTTTAATTCATTAGGGAATAGGCTATATTAACTCAAGTAATATAATTATTGTAACATGCTGAAACATATGACTGTTATTTGACATCGCCCCAAGTTACCGTAACCGTTATATGCCACACAAGTCTAAAGTGTGCATGTGAGCAACACTCGGGTGCGCACTTTTACAATGTCATTAGTTCAATAACATAAGGGATGATAGTGTTGAGGATTTACCTTAGATACGACTGAGAGAGAGCCTGCAGTATATTCGTGTTTTTTTTTATTTATTTTATTTTTTTTAAATCCTCCCGATTACACACTGTAGCATCCATTAAAATAGTTCAGCTTTGTTTTTAATGTCAAAGTGACGAGCAAGTGGCCAGCGGCCGACAGTGAGTTAACCACGTTTGATCAATTTAGCCTCTCAAATCAACACTTGACTTGCCTTGCCTTGCCTTGCCTATAATAAAGTCAATAGATATAAAACACTTCAAGCATATCACAATGTTAGTTTATATGTTTACTATCACCACCACAGTAAAAAGGCGTTTTTGACATGTTGAGGCATGGGCTGATGCTGCTCGCAACGGTGCTCGCAAACGAAACGGGCTATACAATCTATTAATAAACAAAAAAAAACAAAAAAAACATGCAGTTTGTCTTATCTTACACCTCTCCGCAAAATGAATATAAATCTGATCTTCGATTCCCGCGCAAGATGCACATTCAACAAAATCACGTCAACGAAAGCAACAGATACGAGCTGCATTTTATTCATCATCAGCTCATGATCAAACACCGCAATAGAAGGAACGCTCGCTGCTGCTGGAGCAGACTGAACACACGCAAGCCAGTCTCGACAGTCGCGTGGTCTCGTGTTGTTTCCACCAGCGCAGCACATCTCATAGTTTCTTTTAATTAATGAATGTCTAAAATATAAAAAGGAGAAGCCTAAAAGGAATGCGTCACCACCACATCAGCACCGAAAACATGGGGATTTTTTTTAGACAATAATAGCACAACCTATTCGATATAATTAAATCAACTAATCGAATATTCGAAAATCGTGACTCATCCCTACCGGTTACAGAGTAATGAGGTGAGAGGCAATCCGGCTGAAGTTGGTGATGAATTTATGATAAAAATTGTCAAAGCTTAGAAATCATTGCAGCTGTTTGATGTTGAGTTGTGGCCAGTTTCTGACAGCATGAAACTTCCTCTGGTCCATCTGAATGCCACATCCATTGATGATGTACCCCATGAAGTGAACGGATGGGCGATGAAACTTCTCCAGCTTTGGAGTTGGTAGTCTCTGAGGCGTTGAAGGACCTGCGCAACGTGTTGGTGGTGTTCTAGGTTTTGGGAGTATATGAGTATATCATCAATGTAAATGATAACAAATCTCTGGAGCATGTCCCGGAACACCTCATCCATAAACACTTGGAAGACTGAAGGTGAGTTAGCCAGCCCGCACTGCATAACCCTGTACTCATTGTGCCCGGATGGGGTGATGAAGTCAGTTTTCCACCTGTCGCCCTTCCTGATAGGTACTTGATTGTAGGTGCTGTGCAGGTCTAGCTTGGAGAAGATGTGAGCACCTTTTTGTTGTTCTAGGGCCATTGGAACCAGGGGAAGAGGATAACAGTACTTTATGGTTTGATCATTCAGAACTCTGTAGTCGATACACGGCCACAAGTTCTCTCCGTCCTTCTTTGCCATGAAGAAAAAGCTTGAAGCAGCAGGGGATGAATACATTGTGGAGGCATGGAAGAATACATTGTGGAGGCACTCAAACAAGAGTTCATCCAACCATGGTTGAACTCTTGTTTGAGTGCCCCCACAATGTATTCTTCCATGGTTTGCATCTCCGGGATTGACTGGATAAATTCTAATCTTGGGTAGGGTAGCATAAGGCACCAGCTTGATAGCACAGTTTGATGGCTGATGAGGTGGAAGTATTGTTGCCAGCTGCTTGAACAAATCCTGGAATGCCCGATATTCTTCTGGTACACTCACAGTTGACTGCACTTCTGGACTTTCGATGGTGGTGGAGTTGAAGAAGTTGTAGACAATGATCAAAGCAGTACTCATTCCATTTAGTTATGATGCCCAGGAAATGGTAGGTGAATGTATCTGTAGCCAGGGGTGTCCCAGAATGATGTTCGCAGTTGAGCCTTCCAACACCATAAACTAGATTTCCTCCCTATGCAGGTTACCACTTACTGTGGTGTACAGTGAGTGATTATTCCTCGGCTTACCCAAGATGGAATGGATGTTCTGGGTTTGTGAACAGGGGAGTTTCTTGATCTGGAGATACTTTAGAAGTTCTTTTGAGATAAAATTCCCAGCTGTCGATGAGAGCCTGAACTGTAATACAACATTGAGGAGTAGTCACTGATACTGTGTTGCGTTTCAGGGTGGAGATAATCAAGGGGAGCTGAACCGCACTCACCGCTGGTCGAAGAGGATGAATCGGACATTCTGGGATGAGAAGACCATTGGATCCGCAGTACAGACGCAAGTTGTTATGGATCCATTGTTGACACTGAGGTGGAATGTTTGGGTGAGATAGAATGAGTCAACCTGCATAGGCTCGCTTGGAGGTACTATTGAAGCGACTGATGACATGAATGGAGAGGATTGCAGCTTGGTGGCATGCTGAAATGCGTTACATGGATGGATCGCTGAATCAGATTCTCTAGTCCCATAGCGTAATCATAAATCGTCATTTGTAATATCAAGTTAGGGGAAAGACCCTGTCAAAAGGCAGTGATTTAAAGCAGCCTCATTCCATCCGCTCGCAGCAGCTAGGGTGCAGAATTGGACAGTGTAATCGCCCACGGATGATTTACCTTGACGGAGATTAAAGAGTTGATCATGGACGGAGATATTGTGGCTGGTTTGGCCAAAAACTTCCTTGAAGTGTTTGGTAAAGTTGTCAAGAGCCGTCTTAGTGCCAGATGGTCTGTGTTCACTGAAGAGCACTTTTCATGCAAAAAATGGTGAGCTTGCATTTCAAATTTCAGGGAACATTGCAACAGGAATCCACTGCAATCCTCCGCTGCTCTAGAGAAGGTCGCTGGCTGGATGTGACTAACGCTGAAGAATTGGAAGATGTGGAAGTAGTGCCTGTCGGAGAAGTAGAACTGGTTCTTCAAATTATCGGGAGTTTGCATTGTGAATCCTTGTAAAGGAGTCTGTGACAATAGCACAGCCTAGCTACAATAAATAGTACATATACAAACATAGATGTATATACAAATATAGTCATACAAGATAATTTCTGTAACTTGTACTTCAAAATAAAAGCAAGAAAACAAATTACTCTTATGAGCCAGTTCTTTTTAAATGAATCTTTCAGAAATGCTCACAAACTCAGGACTTGGATAAGTCTGATTATTCCTTTACTGTATGAACTACAAGTTATCATTCCTTTCAGTAATGCCCATCTTAAAATGAGGCATGCAATGTATTTTACATAACCTCATTTACATGTGACTTGACTTTTATATGGATATTGCCACCTGGACACATGATAATGCAAAATTTAACTACTTGAAATCCATTCCACCATGTTTTTTTTTTTTTTTTTTTTTTTTGTTATAAAATTTCAAATGAACATATTGGAGTCATAAGTCAAAAGCCATCCAAATAGTAATCATCAAATAAAAGAAAATAATCCAGTTTAAGTCAGGTGACAAAAACTTTGATTTAAAAAAAATAAATACTTTTATTATTTACAGAAAATATTGCAATTTCAGTAGATGAAACCCTACCAAGAGCGCATTTAAAGATCCCAAGGAAAAATCAGGCTCCACCAACATTATAACGTATAATGTATAATGTTCTGTTTTTTATTATCATGGTGTTTTGATTTCCCTGTTTGCCTGCCTGTCTTCCCTAGTTTGTTCCCTTGGTTACTGATTACGTTAACCTGACAATCATTATGTTTCCCCATGTATTTATATTGCCTTCACGTGCTATCGGAATTATCAGAATTATGAGTTTCCTAGGTAAAATTGCACATGGTGGGAAGAACTACTGCTGTGACAGGTATGATTTATTATTAAATGGCTAGATCGTCTTGTCATTAACATATGCATATTTACATATACAAGTAATCTTTTGAAGTATATTGTATATTTTATACACAGCAAAAATAGCCACCATTTTACCAAAATTACAGAATCAACAGAAAGCGGATCTGGGATTGTAAATGTTTATATGGTTGTCAGTGCATGTGACACTACATATAAGTTTGGTTTTAATAAGATTTTCCCGATAAATAGGCAAGATTAAACCTGTTGTCCTCCATGATTCCTGTTCATTCTGACAGCAAAGCACTTGAATGCAACAAGCTCGTAATCACGGCTTCTGAAGTGGGAATTATGAAATATCCAATAGCATGTGAAGGCAGCATTAAGCCCTGATATTTCCTAGTTCTGTGTCCGATGTCATCTATGTTTACGTCTAAGTTTTACGGTGTTGCCAGTGCTCCTGAGTTTTCTTGTTCTGGATTATTAGATTAAAGACTGTTTAAAGTTGTACGATTCACTTTGATACACTTTGAATTAACTGCAGCAATATGTGACAAATGTTTCCTAAGCTTTCATGCATTTAATCTGCCATTTTACATGTCGAATTTAACAATCAATGGAAATTTAATTATCTGTACATTTTACAAAATTGATCTGTACATTTTACAAACACCCAAGAGACTTCTGAAAAACGAAACAGTGAAATAAAATTAAAGTTAATTTTCAAAACAATTCACTGCTCTACTAATTAAAATGTTATACATGCAGATGTATTATATTATTTCCAATGCATATTAAGGTCACACCACATGCCATGACCGGTTAACTTGGTAAAAATTAACTATGCTAAAAAAGTATGCTTGATTTTTATAGTTTTTAGCTAGCCCTTTTCCATCAATGACCTCAAATCAGTCTACTGTTGTATTTTTATTTTTATTTCAGGTAGAATTCTCATATCCTCCCATTATTCCCAGTGCTGGTCATGACAGTAACACACTCCCAGAGGAATGGAAATACCTGCCTTTCCTTGCGCTGCCCGATGGAGCGCACAATTATCAGGAAGGTAAAGTCTACACTACACTTGATTAAAAATTTAGAAGTGCTTTTGAAATTCTACCTAAATATTCTACCTATATTTGTGCAAAATATCTTGAAAAGCCAATGTGAAATATTTTTGCACTTTCAGATCATTAACTCACTGGTTTGTTTTATTGCCCTTAGACTAGTGATCAATCATTTTTAAATTTTCGGCATCGGCCGACAAGTTTTTTACATTAACATTTAAAAGTTAATGTTTTTTACAAGTTTTAAAAAACAAGTTTTTTAATTACATTATCATCAGTCAAACAAGTAAAACTCATCTTCTCACTAGTCTGCTTTCTCAGCAGTCTGTCCCTCACTGAGCCCAGTCACATCAAGCTGTTTTTTAGGGATTCATAGGGTTTTTAGTTCAGTAGTTTTCCTTAAGTGTTCATTTATAGTTTTTAAGATTCATTATGATTCATTAAGGGTGTGTTGGGGTGTTTAGGGTATGTGATGCAAGAGTGTTTGTAGAGTCAAAGTGATACTGAGCATTAATTAATTATTTTCTTGTTAACAATAACTTGATCATTCAAAACTTCATATTATTGGAGGGGGAAGATGGCAGCATGGAAGTAGCAGCGGTTTTCACTCACACATTTTTATCATATACTCTTGATTGAAGATGCAAACTTCTCGGTTACGTATGTAACCCTCGTTCCCTGAAAGAGGGAATGGAGACGTACGTCGGAACTGACAGACGAATTGGGGATCATCTTCAGAGACCAATCTGCTTCGAGTGTATAGAAACGAGCCAATAACGTTGACATGACTGAAAGGGACTGACTGAAAGACTTTGTACTGATATGCCCTCCCCTCGAACGCAAACCGTAAGAACGGTCTGTGTCGAGGCAGGATAGAGACATGAAAGTACGCGTCCTTCAGGTCGATCGCTGTGAACCAATCCTGGGGACGGATGCATTCGAAGATGCGTTTCTGCGTTAACATCCTGAACAGAAGCTTGTGCAGGGCCCGATTCAGATGATCCCCAATTTGTCTGAAAGGGAACTAACGATTTTGGTTATGTATTTGGAGTAGTATGTCCCTAGAGACTTTTTTTTTTGCATAATTCCTGGTGGGACCTGCCACAAAAATAGAGAAAAAAGGTCTTGACTGCAGATACATTGGCTGATGGGCCAGAAAAAAATCTGGTGGATACTATTAAGGATTACGAATTTAGCCCAGTGTTGGAAAAAACACTTCAAACTATCCATCCATCCATCCATCCATTATCTTCCGCTTATCCGGGGGCCGGGTCGCGGGGGCAACAGTCTAAGCAGAGACGCCCAGACTTCCCTCTCCCTAGCCACTTCCTCCAGCTCTTCCGGGGTAACCCCGAGGCGTTCCCAGGCCAGCCGGGAGACATAATCCCTCCAGCGTGTCCTAGGTCTTCCCCGGGGCCTCCTCCCGGTGGGACATGCCCAGAACACCTCCCCGGGAAGGCGTCCAGGAGGCATCCGAAATAGATGTCAGCCACCTCAACTGGCTCCTCTCGATGTGGAGGAGCAACGGCTCTACTCTGAGCTCCTCCCGAGTAACTGAGCTCCTCACCCTATTTCTAAGGGAGCGCCCAACAACTCTGTGGAGAAAGCTCATTTCGGCCGCCTGTATCTGGGATCTTGTCCTTTCGGTCATGACCCACAGCTCATGACCATAGGTGAGAGTAGGAACGTAGATTGACCGGTAAATCGAGAGCTTCGCCTTACAGCTCAGCTCCTTCTTCACCACGACAGACCGCTACATCGACCGCATTACTGCAGAAGCTGCACCGATCCGTCTGTCAATCTCCCGCTCCATCCTTCCCTCACTCGTGAACAAGACCCCAAGATACCTGAACTCCTCAACCTGAGGCAGAAACTCTCCACCAACCTGAAGTGGGCAAGCCACCCTTTTCCGACTGAGAACCATGGCCTCGGATTTGGAGGTGCTGATTCTCATCCCGGCCGCTTCACACTCGGCTGCAAACAGCCCCAGTGCACGCTGAAGGTCCTGGTCTGAGGAGGCCAACATGACAATGTCATCCGCAAAAAGCAGCAACGAAATCATGTGGTTCCCAAACTGGACACCCTCCGGCCCTTGGCTGCGCCTAGAAATTCTGTCCATAAAAATTATGAACAGAACCGGTGACAAAGGGCAGCCCTGCCGGAGTCCAACATGCACCGGGAACAAGTTGGGAACAATGCGGACCAAGCTCCTGCTCCGGTCGTACAGGGACCAAACAGCCCTAAGCAAGGGGCCCCGGACCCCGTACTCCGTACTCCCAGAGCACCCTCCACAGGACGCCACGAGGGACACAGTCGAATGCCTTCTCCAAATCCACAAAACACATGTGGATTGGTTGGGCAAACTCCCATGAACCCTCCAGCACCCTGGAAAGGGTATAGAGCTGGTCCAGTGTTCCACGACCGGGACGAAAACCACACTGTTCCTCCTGAATCCGAGGTTCCATTATCGGCCGAATTCTCCTCTCCAGTACCCTGGCATAGACTTTCCCGGGGAGGCTGAGAAGTGTGATCCCCCTGTAGTTGGAACACACTCTCCGGTCCCCCTTCTTGAAAAGAGGGACCACCACCCCGGTCTGCCAGTCCAGAGGCACTGTCCCCAACTGCCACGCGATGTTGCAGAGGCGTGTCAGCCAAGACAGCCCCACAACATTCAGAGACTTGAGGTACTCAGGCCAGATCTCATCAACCCCCGGTGCCTTGCCACCGGGGAGCTTTTTAACTACCTCGATGACTTCAGCCCGGGTGATTGATGAATCCACCTCTGAGCCCTCAGCCACTGCTTCCTCAATGGAAGACGTGTTGAGGGGATTGAGGAGATCCCTGAGTGTGGGACCCTGAGTGTGGGAGCTCCACAGGGCTGTGTCCTGAGTCCCCTGCTCTACTCTCTCTACACACATGACTGTTTGTCCACACACAGCTCCACCTCTATCATCAAATTTGCTGATGATACTGTTGTCCTGGGCCTCATCTCCAACAACAATGAGACGGCATATTTGGACGAGGTGGAGCATCTAACATCATGGTGCCAGGACAACTGTCTCTCTCTGAATGTTGGCAAGACCAAAGAAATGATTGTGGACTTCAGGAAGAGACAGCAACGGACATACTCCCCCCTCATGATCAGCGGGTCACCAGTAGAGAGAGTGAGCAGCTTCAAGTACCTGGGTGTAAACATCTCAGAGGACCTGACCTGGACTGCTCACATTCAGACACAGGTGAAAAAGCCAGGCAAAGACTGTACCACCTCGTCAGCTGAGGAAATTCAGGGTTTCACCAGCTATCCTGAAAACTTTCTATTTAGGGGCGATAGAAAGTGTATTAACTCAGTGCATCACAGCGTGGTATGGGAACAGCACCAGTCATGACCGCAAAGCCCTGCAAAGAGTTGTGCGCTTATCCGAGCGTATCTCAGGGTCAGCTCTCCCGTCTCTGCAGGACGTCTACACCAAACGCTGCAAAGGTAGAGCTACTAAGATCATCAAGGACTCTAATCACCCTGCAAACCCTCATTTCATGCTGCTGCCATCTGGTAAGCGCTTCCGAAGCCTGATGGCCAAAACTGAGAGACTCAGGAGGAGCTTCTTCCCCCAGGCCATCAGACTCCTGAACTCAGTCACTTAACACCACGTGACTTCACTTCAGGATAAACATACTGTACTTTCTGTTCTCGTTGTTACTGTGTAACAACCTGTTATAAACCTGTTTGCACATTATACTCTTTATACATTTGCTAACCACATATTTATAAGTCTACAGTTTACTCACTGCACAGTCTACTTCAATTATTTTATTCCACTTTATTCTTATTTTTTTACTTTTTTCTCTTGACTTGATTATTTATAATTCTACAGATATATATATATATATATATATATATATATATATATAGATAGATAGATAGATAGATAGATAGATAGATAGATAGATAGATAGATAGATAGTACTTTTTTTAATCCTATTTCTATATAATTTCCTCCTTGTGTTTTTAACTGTGAATTTGCACTGTCCATGGAGCGGACCTTTTTACATTTCACTGCCGGTTGTATATTCTGTATATAACTGTGTATGTGACAAATAAAACTCTTGAATCTTGAATCTTGAGATCCTCAAAGTATTCCTTCCACCGTCCGACGATATCCCCAGTTGAGGTCAACAGCTGGCTGCCCATCTCCACTGTAAACAGTGTTGGTAGGGCACTGCTTCCCCCTCTTGAGGCGGCGAACGTTTTGCCAGAATCTCTTCGAGGCCAACCGTCTTTCTCCATGGCCTCACCGAACTCCTCCCAGGCCCGATTTTATTTGCCTCCACAACTATCCGGGCTGCAGTCCGCTTGGTCTGCCTGTACCCGTCAGCTGCCTCAGGAGTCCCACAAGCCAACCAGGCCCGATAGGCCTGACTTCTTCTTCAGCTTGACGGCATCCCTTACTTCCGGTGTCCACCACCGGGTTCGGGGATTTCTGCCTCGACAGGCACCGGAGACCTTACGGCCACAGCTCCGAGCAGCCGCGTCGACAAGGGAGGTGGAGAACATGGTCCACTCGGATTCAATATCTCCAGACTCCCTCGGGATCCGGTCGAAGCTCTGTCGGAGGTGGGAGTTGAAGATCTCTCAGGGGGGATCTCTCAGAATCTCTCGACAGGGGGCTCGGCCAAACGTTCCCAACAGACCCTCACAGTACGTTTGGGTCTCCCGAGTCTGTCTAGCTTCCTCCCCCACCATCGGATCCAACTCACCACCAGGTGGTGATCAGTTGACAGCTCCGCCCCTTCACCCGAGTGTCCAAGACATACAGCCGGAGGTCAGATGAGACTACCACAAAGTCGATCATCGACCTCCGGTCTAGGGTGTCCTGGTGCCACGTGCACTGGACACCCTTATGCTTGAACATGGTGTTCGTTATGGATAAGCCGTGACTAGCACAGAAATCCAATAACAGAACACCACTCGGGTTCAGATCAGGGGGGCCGTTCCTCCCAATCACGCCCCTCCAGGTATCACTGTCACTGCCCACGTGCGCTGAAGTCCCCAGTAGAATGATGGAGTCTCCAGTTGGAGCACTTTCCAGCACCCTCCCAGAGACCCCATTAGGGCCGGGTACTCCGCACTGCCATTTGGCCCGTGAGGCACATACGACAGTGAGAGACCTATCCCCACCCGAAGGCGCAGGGAAGCGACCCTCTCATTCACCGGGTTGAACTCCAACACATGGCAGCTGAGTTGGGGGGCTATAAGCAAACCCACTCCAGCCCGCCGCCTCTCACCATGGACAACTCCAGAGTGGTAGAGAGTCCAGCCTCTCTCAAGAAGTGTGGTTCCAGAGCCCAAGCTGTGCATGGAAGTGAGCCCGGCTATCTCTAGCCAGTACCTCTCAACCTCCCGCACAAGCTCAGGCTCCTTCCCCGCCAGCGAGGTGACATTCCATGTCCCTAAGGCCAGTTTCTGTGTCCAGAGATCGGGTCGTCGGGGGCCTAGCCTTCGACTGCTGCCCGATCCACTATGCACCGGCCCCATATGATCCCTCCTGCAGGTGGTGAGCCCATGGGAGGGTGGCCCCACGTCACTCATTTGGGCTGACCCCGGCCGGGCCCCATGGGGGTAGGCCCAGCCACCAGGCGCTCGCATACGAGCCCCAACCCCGGTCCTTGTTTTAATTAGCCTCATATTGGGTTTGTGATATTGGGTTCAAACTATAACTGAGAAAATCTCTAATGTTATAGAGAAACCTAGATGAGAATGAACAGAATTATAGCGAAGTCATCGGAAGGCGCACAGACCCTGGAACCCTTGAAAAACTAATTGCTATAATTACCGAACACAATGACGACTTGTAGAACAGAGGTTGGCTCAAAAAAACAAATTTTAGGTCTTTGCAAAGATGTTGAGGGGTCTAACACTGGCACTTCAAGCTTGGATTCCTAAATGTATTAAATTGCAGACCAAGAGTGGTTGCATTAAGACTGAAAGGAGTGCATCATACACTAGCTGATTTTACCAGGATTTTTCTGCCTCGGTGATGTGGAGGCATAAGGAATTCAATCCATTCAAACAGCTATTTCAACAAATGGAAGCCTGCTATGCAATGTTGTATATTCCTGCCAAGCTACATGTTACTATTGGACACACCTACGGAGAGAAACTTGGTGAATACTCTTGTCTATTGCATGGGTGATGAGGCATTCTGCAAGGACTAAAGCTCACGGAAGAGCAGGGAAATGTGTATTGTGACAGTAAGATACACATTTGTCTCACACTTTGTTGTGAAAAAGAATGTGATTTATGAAAGGGAATCGTTTGTGGTTACAAATGTTAGTAATTCAAGAGTAGTTATTGTCATTAATGTTAATAACAATAAAAAAAAAAAAAAGACAGCAGCAGGATTATTAGCTGCTGTGACTGTGACTTTAAGAGTTGCACGGATCCGATCTGTTCTCAACTGTTATACGATAATTGTGTACATAAATTTTTGTGTATTTGACCATTGAAGTGCAATTTGGTACTCATGAGCTGTTTGTGAGACGGCCTATGTGTGTGCACTTTGAGTGTGCATGAGCATGAGTCTCTAGGAGAATGCGCAAGTGCTGAGTGGTTTAAACACTGGCAAGACATCAAAAATCCCTTTGAGCCCTTGCAGTCCTTTGGAGTTGTAAGTTCCTTTCAATGAAAGTGATGCTCTTGATTGCCCTGGCTTCTATCAAGGGGGTATGGGACCTGCAGGCATTTTCGGTGACAAATCATGCCTGGAATTCGAGCTGGCTAACTCTCACGTGTTAACCTGAGACCCTGGCTTGGATATGTGCCCAAGGTTCCTCTTCAGGTGCTGAACCTGCAAGCGCTGCCTTGGAGGAGGCAGACCCAGCCTTGGCACTGCACTGTCCAGCCCTTGCGCTTACGTAGGCCGGTTGCAGTGGTCAGGACCTCAGACCAGTTCTTGTCGGTTAAGGAGGGCAGCAGAAAGGGAAGGCTCTCTCCAAGCAGAGGTTGTACTCCTTTGAACTATGTTCAGGGCATGATATGCCCCCTAGGGGTCTCGACACACTCCACTAAGTGTCGCCTCCTCTTGGGCTTAGCGCATGGCACCTCGCTAACAGACTTAGAGCTGCAGGCTGGGCGACACCCAACACATTTGCAAGATTCCATAATCTCCGAGTGTGGCCAGTCCCTCACTTGCCCCAAGGGGCCTTTATCGGGACATGTGCAGGTGTCATCACTTGCTGCGCCATTCCACTCCACGGACTGGATACCTCCGCATATATATATTTACTCAGGTGAGTTCCTCAGTAAGCCCTGAGTTCCTCCAGCACTGTTGATGCCGACACCAGAGTGCATGCATGCTTTAAACATTAGTGACGATGCAATAATGCCTCAATTGTGGGAGTGACAATTCCTGTGTCAACTGTGCAGCGTGAAGCTCGCTTATAGTGCAGACCCGCGGTGGTGATGTGAAGACGTGCACTTTTTGAGAGGGAAAGAGAGAGAATACATGGTGATTCACTCACGCTGTTTGTGAACTTGTGTCTTCACTTGCGTCTTCACCGATATTTTTCTTACACAAACGCATCACTTCGCTTCAGAAAGCCTTTATTAACCCCTCGGAGCAGTTTTATTATGGACAGATTTACTTTTATGGACTTCAAAAATGACCCAACAGTCACTGTCATTATAAAGCTTGGAAGAGCCAGGACATTTTTTATATAAATCCAATTTTATTCATCTGAAAGAAGAATGTCATATACACCTAGGATGACTTTAGGGTGAGTAAATCATGGGATAATTTTCTTTTTTGAAAATTAACAATTTAAATTCTGTCATTAATTACTCACCCTCATGTCGTTGCAAACCCGTGAGACCTTCATTTATCATCGTGACACAAATTGAGATATTTTTGATGAAATCCGAGAGCTCTCTGACCCCTCCATAGACAGTAATTTGCTCCAATTGTGTGTGTGTGTGTGTGTTCTTTTTTTAAAAGATGTGTTAAAGTTTATAAAAAATATTAAGAAAATGCTTGTTCTTTTTATATTCTGATGCAAGATGATGGGGGTGTGGTATGTTCAGAATGAGCTATGATCATAGATGCAATCAATGAAGAATTTTATCAGCATATCTGTTTTTAAACTCCACATTTGGGTTATTTTTTTTATGGACAGACACTGTCTACTTTCATTTGCCTCCTTTGGATGGACAGCTGAAATGTGTTTATGGAGTGTCTTGCTACAGACAGATGGAGGCTAAGGTTTGTCCTATGCTTACAATGCTTTGTGTAAAATTAAATGTTTTAATTGAGCTTAAGCCAGGGAAATATGGCTTAAATATTTGAACTATTCTTTTACATAATAATGAAACAGTTTCCTCAATCCAACATAAATTTCTCTAAATAAATACATAAGTAGAGTTGTTTTTGATAGATACTCTAAGAGAATCACATTATATCTAGTCTGATATTGTTGTAATGCTGTGTATTACAGGCACTGAAAGTACGGGAGGCAGATATCACGAGAGAGACGGTTCAGAAGAGTGTTTGCGTTCTCAGTCGATTGGTGAGATGCACATGCTAGAGAATCCTTGATTTACATGAAAATACAGATTATTAATTGTATGTATTGTTGTTTCAGCCACTGTTTGGTATGATACAGGCTAAACTTCAGCTCATAACTCACGCTTACTTTGAAGAAAAAGATTTCTCTCAGATCTCAATCCTAAAGGCAAGATCTTTCACACACATTTCATTGTCAGATATTTTAAGAACTAAAACAGATGTAAAGGACCAGTAAGTTAAAATGTTTGACACCTATAAAATGTATAAATGTACCACATGAGATATAGAACTCCAGTCATGTCAGCTGTCTAGAATTTTTTTATTTTGCATAAAGTATTATTTTTTTTGCAATTTGTTCATTTTAAATTAATCGCATTGTGTGTTTGGGATTTATTTGCAGTGCTAAAATCAAGTACATTTTATTTTATGTTTTATGTATGAAATGTTTGTTAGGCTGACATACATTGCTTTCAAATCTTATGAGGTATGAAATAACAGTTATTAGTAAAACATAAAATAAATGATCAAACTCAGACAAAACTGTCATACATATTAGGGAGTTTGAGGTATGTATATACCTCTGTAAATATAATCTAAATTAACACAATGAAACTAAAAATCATTTAGTACACTGCTCACAAAATCACTTAGTACACCTCTCATGTATGATTGTTCTTGGTTCTGTTTAGGAGCTCTATGATCATATGAACAGATCTTTAAGCTGTACAGCGCTGGAGGGATCACAGATATATCTGGGTAATTCAAAAACACACGTCTGCTTTTCACAACTATAATAGATCATTTCTCACTTAACTGACCATAATTGGATGTGATATGTCAAATTGAACCCCTATTTACTTTACAAATACACATTCTAGTCTTATTGTTTGTGACTGACCAGTGCACATTATTGTAAAATTATTTTTTACACATATTTTTTTCTTTTGTTTTTCTAAAGGTTTGTCTGCCAGAGATTTGATCCTGCACTTTAAGCACAAGGTAAAGGACTAGACTCTTTTTAAATGCTGCTTCATCCTTTTGGATAATACATATTAAATTTGTCTGATTTTGGACTAAATGTTTGTGTTGTTTCTCCTTATTTGTTGTAGATTCTGATTATTTTTAAACTCATTCTGCTAGAAAAGAAGGTAATTATTACCATCTCAATACACACTTTGTAGTAAAGTGGGATCTCAAGGATGAGTCTAGTCTTAAATACACACATACTGTATTCACTATCTCCCTATAGATCCTGTTTTATGTGACTCCGGTGAAGAGATTAGTAGAAACTTTGATGACTGTCCTGTCATTATTTCCAGGTAAAAATGCTGTAAAACAGGTAATGTGATATGGTGTCAGATTTGTATTGGTGGGTATGTTATTCTAACTGACTTAAAAGTTAATAGAGAAATAGTAACACTGCAGAGCAACTTTAACAAGATACTGTAAATGTTATTAAAGGAACACGCCGATTTTTTGGGACTTTAGCTTATTCACTGTATCCCCCAGAGTTAGATAAGTCCATACATACCATTTTAATCTCCGTGCATCCCATAACTCTGTCTGACTGGGAAGTTCCTTGATCATTACGCAGGAATGAGAGAATAGTTCGTAGACATAGCGGTCTAGAAAATCACAACTTTTCTTTTTCCGTCGGTCTTAGTACACGATGTAATTATACACATCACAACATGTAAATAGGATGATGTTGGTGTTATTTTGTCACTTATTGAGCAGTAGGCTAGCTGGAGCTGTTTACCTCCAGACTTTGTGCTAAGTTAGGCTAGCGGTGGGTGGATCAGACAGAGTTATGGGATGCACAGAGATAAAAATGGTATGTATGGACTTATCTAACTCTGGGGGATACGGTGAATAAGCTAAAGTCCCAAAAAGTCGATGTGTTCCTTTAAATTGTCTAATTGTTACATATTCCCTATCTGTTTGTAGACTTTTATATTATTTCCTATTGTGCGTTTTGCTTTGTAGTTCTTTGTAGTTTTTCATACTGATTTAGTTCTCCAGGTGTTTCCAATCTGCCACGCCTCCTTTAATTTCTTTTTTTTAATTTTTTTTTTTATATAGCACTTTTAACAAGTCCAATTGTTTCAAAGCAGCTTCACATTGTTAACAGGAAAATAATACAACAGAATTTGTACAGCCGTTCTGGTGAAACGTGATGTTATCCAGCTAATTTCAAGTATCATATAGTGTCAATGTGGGCAGATCGGTAATATAGATGAAATTTAGGTGTCCCCAACTGAGCAAGCCAAAAGCCAGAGGCAACAGTGGCAAGGAACCAAAACTCCTTCAGGGTCAGAATGAAGAAAAAAACCTTGGGAGAAACCAGGCTCAGTCGGGGTGCCGGTTCTCCTCTGGCCGACGAACAAACAGTGTATGATTATAATTCTGGCAACATTGCAGGTCTTAAGTCATATTAGGTAAATAGATATTCGTAAGATTATTTCAAAGATTGGAGTCGTCACGTCGGAGACGGGTTTAATGAGGATGTAGTGTCGATGCAGCATTTACGGGGGGGATTTTATTTGACACGCTCTCTACAGACATTTCAGGGATGCGTTGGTCATGTCCAGGCCAGGTCCACCATCTGATCTGGATACAGCCTGGATCCGGCTGACTGCAGTAAACCTCGGGATAAACAGAGAGACTCACATTAGCGTAGATGCCATTCTTCTTATGATGTAACGAGTACATCAGGTGTTATGGGAAGTGTTCCCGGTTCCGGCTGACCTAGTTAATGCAGCCTAACAATCATTTACTGATTTGAATAATAGAAATTGATAATGTTTTATGTGTAAGCCATAGTAAAGAGATGCGTTTTTAGTCTAGATTTAAACTGACAGAGTGTGTCTTCTTCCCGAACAATGCTAGGAAGACTGTTCCAGAGTTTAGGCACTAAATAGGAAAAGGATTGACCGCCTGCAGTTGATTTTGATATTCTAGGTATTATCAACTGGCCAGAGTTTTGAGACCGCAATAGACGTGATGGAGTACAATGCGTTAAGAGTTCGCTCAAGTACGGGGGAGCTAAACCATTTGGTGCTTTGTAAGTAATAAGCAAGATTTTAAAATTTATATGATGTTTAATAGGGAGCCAGTGCAGTGTTGACAGGACCAGGCTAATATCCTGGTTCTAGTAAGAGCTCGAGCTGCTGTGTTTTGGACCAGCTGGAGTTTGTTTATTAAGCGAGCAGGGCAACCACCCAGTAAAGCATTACAATAATCTAGCCTTGAGGTCATGAATGCATGAATTAACGGTTCAGCATTTTGCATTGGAAGCATGTGCCTTAATTTAGATATATTTTTAAGATGGTAGAATGCAGTTTTACAGATGTTAGCTTTCAAATGAAAGATTGGTATCAAAGAGCACACCCAGGTTCCTAACTGACGACGAGGGCTTGACAGAGCAGCCATCGAGTGTTAGACAGTATTCTAGGTTACTACTTGCAGTTTTTTTGTCCAATAATTAAAAATTCATTTTTTTCTGCATTAAGTTGCAGGAAATTACTAGACATCCAATGTTTTATATCAGCTATGCATTCCGTTAATCTTGTGAATTGGAAAGTTTCGTCAGGGCGTGAAGAAATACAGAGCTGAGTATCGTCAGCATAACAAAGAAAACTAACAGCATGCTTCCTAATGATATCTCCCAGTGGTAGCATGTACAGGGTGAAGAGCAATGGTCCTAGCACTGAGCCCTGCGGTACCATACTGAACTTGTGATTGGTGTGACATCTCTTCATTTACTGCTACAAACTGATAACGGTCAGGTAATTATGATTTAAACCATGCCAATGCAGTTCCATTTTTGGTAAACTTAACCACTATCAAATAAATACCTAGGATTGTGTTTGTTTTCTTCTAAGAGAGTCGAGAAATAAGCAGATCTAGCAGTTTTTATGGCCTTTCTGTATGCGATCACGCTCTCTTTCCATGAATTACGAAAAACCTCTAGTTTTGTTTTCTTCCAGCTGCGCTCCATTTTTCTGGCTGCTGTTTTAAGGGTCCGGGTGTGCTCGTTGTACCACAGCGTTGGACTATTTTCTTTAATCTTCTTTAAGCGCCGGGGAGCAACTGTGTCTAAAGTGCTGGAAAAAAGAGTTGCAAAATCGAGTTCCTATGAGGAAGATTATTTACAAAGCAATCTTTAGTGGCAGCAGTGATAGTTCTGCCATATTTGAAGTGAGGGGACGGCTTTGCAGCCTTAGCTAAATTAAGTATACATGATACTAGGTAATGATCTGAGATGTTGTCGCTCTGCTGCAGAATTTCAACGGTATCAACGTTTATTCCATGTGACAATATTAGGTCTAGAGTATGATTAAGTATGATTAAGGCGATGAGTAGGTCCTGACACTTGTTGCCTTACTCCAATAGAGTTTAGAATGTCTCTAAATGCTAATCCCAATGCGTCTTTTTCATTATCTACATGGATATTAAAATCACCAACAATTAGTTACTTTGTCTGCAGCCAGTACTAACTCTGATAGAAAATCAGCAAATTCTTTGATAAAGTCTGTATTGTGCCCTGGTGGCCTGTATACAGTAGCCAGCACAAATGTCAAACAGGATTTATCAATTACACTACATAACGCTACATAAAGCACCAAAACTTCAAAAGAATTATATATGAAACTATATATGAGTAATATTATAAGATATTATTATAAATTACAGCAACCCCTCCCCCTTTACCTTTCAGACGTGGCTCGTGTTTAGAACAATAATCTTGTGGGGTGGACTCATTTAAAGTAATGTAGTCGTCAGGTTTTAGCCAGGTTTCTGTCAAACACAGCACATCTAGATTATTATTTGTAATCATATCATTAACAATAAGCACTTTTGGGGAAAGGGATCGAATATTCAGCAACCCGAGCTTTATCATTTGATCATTTGTATTATATCTGTTGTTTATTTGTTGGACATCAATTAAGTTTTTACTGCTGAATGGTCTTGATGGTTTTTTGTATTTACTAATTCGGGGAACAGACACAGTCTCTATGTGATAATATCTAGGTGAAAGAGTATGTGTTGGGATTTATCTGACTTCTGTAATGGGAGACAGCTAGCAGGCGGTCGGGTAAGGCAGTCCATCTGCTTCCTGACCTGGGCCCCAGTTAGTCAAGGTTTAGCTCTAAGACTATATGCCAAATTACTAGAGAGAAGAGCGGCACCACTCCAAGAAGGATGGATGCCGTCCCTCTTCAACACGTCAGGTCTGCCCTAAAAGCTTTTCCAATTGTCTATGAACCCTATGTTATTTTGCAGACACCACTTAGACAACCAGCCATTGAGTGATGATAGTCTGCTAAGTATCTCATCACTCCTTTTAACAGGGAGCGGACCAGAACAAAAAAAACTGCATCTGTCATCGTACTTGCGAGTTCTTTAATGTTAATTTTGGTGATCTCCGACTGGCGAAGTCGAACATCGTTAGTGCCGACGTGAATAATAATCTTAGAGAATTTACGATTAGCTTTAGCCAGCACTTTTAAATTTGCTTTGATGTCAGGCGCTCTGGCTCCCGGTAAACATGTGACTATGGTGGCTGGTGTCTCTATTTTCACGTTCCGTGTAATAGAATCACCAATAACTAGGGCACTTTCAACAGGATTCGTCACTGAGTGGGATGAACCTGTTTGATTTTCTAATCGGAAAGGAAGAGTGTTTTTTTGATCCGCGACTATGCCGCCTCACCATTACCCAATTGCCCTGTTTCATGGCCTCTACAGCCGGAACCGAACAATGTACAACATTCACTAAGCTAGTCACATCCAAAGCAGTGTCTAAAGCTGTTACATTCTCACTAATCTCAAATAAAGTCTGGATGCGTGTCTCTAATTCTGAAATCTTCTCCGTTAGCCTGACTATATCCTTACATTTATCACATGTGAATCCCTGCTCGCCAACGGAGACAGATACACTAAACATGAAACATGCGATGCAAGTGACAATGACTGGAGAAGAAGACATGGCTTACCATATTTGTTGATTAATCCAATTTACCACCAAGTTGTTTGATGGAGTCTATTTACTAATCCAACTCACCACAGTTGTTTAATGAACTCAGAAAACAGGAGACCCGGGTGGTGCAGAGATGACAAGCTAACAGGTTAGCGAAAAGCTAACGTGTGATAGTGATTTTGATTAAAAGCTAGTGATGTCAGATTTAATGTGGTAGGCAATGTTAGACAATATATGAAGATGAGTAAGTTATAATTAGCAGTTTAAACAACAGAGAATTATATCAAATAAAAATTCCAAAAGAGCAGAGCACATGTGAGCACAGCAGCAACAGCAAACAGGGTAGACAGGAGCAATCGAAGACAGGAGCAATCAATCAGACCCAAGCAATCACAATCAATCGCCAAACTAATGAAACTATTCCTTAAATAAAACGGGAACATCCAGGAACTCAAGACCCAAGACACGGACAGGTTAACAGCAAGCAACAACCGACAAATGACTAGTGAATCACAAGCATATACATCTACATCTACATATACATATATACATACACATATACATACACATACATACACGCACACACACGCACGCGCACACACACGCACACACACACAGGCAGACAAGCTTACAAGATAACAAGGGGGTGTTGTAAATGGGAAACACCTGGGGAGACTAATCAACACGAAAAACTACAAAGAACTACAAAATAAAGCAATATTATTATTGAATATTATTCTTAAGCTTGATAAAGTGACTTATTAATTATTTTTTTTTAGGTATAATAGAGCATGGGTTGGCAGATTCCTCTCATTATCAGCCTCGGAGGAGCATCTCAGATGACTTCAGTTCACCAGAAATCATATCTGCAGACGAAGAATCATTCTCCATGTCTGCTACAGATATTACTGACATGCCAAAAGAGCTTGATTGTGGGTATGATGTCAATGATCAGCCAGATCCATCAAAGCCTTGTAACACTGCTCTGGATACACACTACAGTCAGCCTCACACAGAAAGCTTGCTGGACTCCTCAGAGTGTGAATGGGAGACGCTGGAGCCTCATGTGATGGACGATATGGAAGAGAAAGTAGACATAGATCATTCTGAGATGTTTGACACAGACTCAGGGCTGCCAATAACAGTACAGCCACAGTCAGCCACAGGACAGGGAACATTGACCTCAGGCCTTGTATCTGGACTGCAAGAAGACCAGTATGGACTACCACTCGCTATCTTTACAAAGGTTTGCACACAGCCACACAAAGACACAAGCTACATCCACCATACTCTGTAGAGTAAAACTTGTGCAAGTTCAGTAATTATAAAAAGCTTTAATATATTTATCATAACTGTTTATACTATAATTACTGAAATTTGGCATGCTTCCTCAAAGTCCTAGAAGTTTATTTTTTTATTCAAAGGATTCAGAATTTGAATTGTAGCCTATAAGGTTAAAAAAATATATATATATATATTAACGGTCTGTCTGAGAAATAGATAATGCTCTGTAAATTTTAAAACGATAGGGAAAATTACTCTGAAGATGCACTTGCATTTTCGATTTTTGCTAATTATAGAGTCATCTATTGAGTTGGTTTTTCTGTTTCTCGGCAACACAAACCAAACTCTTCCAGTCTCAGCTACAACTACAGTGTCAAACAACAGTGCCCTCAAAGGGCACTCATGCAAATTTGTTACATTGTTAAGTAGGTTTGTAGCAGAAAGGAAAACTTGAATGTCTGATGACTCGTTTTAGCAGTTCTGAATCGATTCTTTTTTTAGGAGAAAAATTACTTTATTTTTCATGCACTTGGATCTTTTACATACACAAAAGGTCACAGACCTTTTACATACACAAACAGCTATATTACACACTGCGTGAAAAGTGATATTTTAAAAAGCATAATGGACAATTCTTATTTTTTATGGACTGGCCGATAGTAGAGACAGGCTCCAAAAGGGAGTAGAATCTCATTGAACCCCATGTTAAAGGGCTAGCTCACCCAAAAATGAAAATTATCCCATAATTTACTCACCCTCAAGTCATTCTAGGTGTATATGACATTCTTCTTTCAGACGAATATATTAAACAAGTCCTGGCTAATCCAAGCATTATAATGGCAGTGAATTGTTGTTTAGTTTATGAAGTCCATAAAAGTGCATCTATCCATCATATAACTGCTCCACACGGCTCTGGGGGGTTAATAAAGTCCTTCTGAACGAAGCAGCGCATTTGTGTAAGAAAAATATCCATATTTAAAACTTTATAGACTAAAATAACTAACTTCCGGCGAAAATCCATACGCAATTCGATTTAAGGCAAAAGAGTAACCTCTTACGCTACGTATAGAAGCATCGCAAGCTTTGACGCCTCTCGCAGATAGGGCTGGGCAACAAACTCAAGCCCCTCTTCTATTATATCAATATCCTCCGCCATTTCTCTTTAAAGATTCTCATTTTAGACTCTAATTCAGTTAGTTTTGTTTTGCTCTATCCTATGCGTTTCTGCATTCATCAATACACATGCGTCATGGGTTAGTCTTTCGCTGTAAATCGATGCGTACGGCAGTCCGCCAGAAGTTAGTTATTTTAGTCTATAAAGTTTTAAATATGGATATTTTTCTTACACAAACGCACCACTTCACTTCAGAAGGCCTTTATTAACCCCCGGGAGCTGTGTAGAGCAGTTAAATGATGGATAGATGCACTTTTATGGACTTCATAAACAAGACAACAATTCACTGCCATTATAATGCTTCGTCTGAAAGAAGAATGTCATATAAACCTAGGATGACTTAAGGGTGAGTAAATCATGGGCTAATTTTCCTTTTTGGGTGAACTAACCCTTTAAAATGCCCAACTTTACAGAAGAAAAAAACATGTTTACAGCCTGGTACAAATTGTGGTTTTGGTCTATATCTAATTTTGCCCTTCATGACAACTGTGAGGGGGGTGAATTTTTGTATTACTCATTCATTTAAATTATATTAGGCCTTAAAGTTCTGCATAATTAAGTAATTAAGGACTTTGAGAAAATGTTTTGTGAGAGAATGCAAAAGTATTTAAATATTTTTTTCCCTCCCATCTCATATTTTTTCCATCACCATGTCCCTTTAGGGGCTCCGTAAAAAAATGCAGTTTCAGATTTTTAATATTATGGGCCAAATTTACTAAACAACAAATTAGCGTGAGAGCGCAATTCTAAGCACCAATGGGAGTGAAAAGTTCTGCGTGTGATCTACTGACCAATGCAACTGACCATACCAGGAGCAGTGCAAATTAACATCTGGTCAGCTGCAAAAATAATTGTCCACTCCTTTTCAGCACTAATTTTTCACTGCGTATCTTTAAATCCTGACAGTAGGTTGCCAAAAAAAGGGTTTGCACTGTCACATGCTATATTTCTCAAGGTTAGTTCATAAAGTTTGCAAAGTTTTTTGCATCAAATCAATGTCCAATATTTATAAAAATCACTCTCTTGGAAAACAATTTCAAGGTGTGTTCAAGGGGCAAAAACGTAAGTAAACTCCCACTACTGTGATATGCCCTTCTTTACAGCATCCTGTGTGTTATAAAAATTGACATGGCAAGCACTGTGATACAAATGCAAAAGTAGGTTTAAAAAATTGCATGATTTCTCATTCATTTTCCAATGGTTAAACATTTATGTCGATTGCTACTTTCATGCTTAGTTGCAACATAAATGTAACCAAATACCTATACCGATTACTATTAAACAATTTCTTAAAGGACGACGACAGTAAACTACTAGCTACACATTATGTGAAGGTTAATAATAACAATGGTAATATAAACTGTAATAAAATATATTCAACTCATATAATAATTTTATTAGCAACAATCAAACGATATGCTTGGTGTCTTAATAACATTAATGCTGGTATGACAATTATTGCAAACACACTGTAGGATTTTAAATAAATGCACTTACCTGTGTTGCCACCGAGGACAAAATGCTCTGCATTTGCCGTATCTTTCAATAAACGATATTGAAAAAATCGGCAACATGTTGAGAATCTTTTACAAAACAGTGCGTTGTGAAATGTGAAGAACAAACAAATTATCTCTTTATCTGAAAGTTGGTGAGCACACCTGAAAGTCTCCTTAGGGCATCACAATATCGTAATTGGATTGCGATTGAAACAGCCAGATGTGAGAGAGCCCAATATGTCAGCAGTTCTTTAGTTTTGTGTAATACCTGTTAAGCTGCAAAACTCTCACAATATTCACCCTAACCCTACCTTTGGTAGCAGCAAATGCACTCTTGCAAGAATTTCGACAGCACAAAGTTTAAGATGGAAGTGAGAATTTGCAGTGTCAAAGTTTGCGTTTATTCAGCCTTCATTGATTGGACAGTCAGAAATGATGTGATCGTACTCATAAATAAAAATATATTTTTAAAATACTGATGCAATGTCATGAGAACAAGAATCACTGATTTATTATTGGTTCACCCCAATAAAATTAGTTAATCATAAATATCCAATATGCTATTTAATAAAGAAAAAGCCCTTATAAAGTCAAAAATTGAGTAGCAAAGTAGTAACTGACAAAATTTCAACAAGAATGACAATGCAGAAAGATGCATTTTACTGCAGAAAGTAAAACTTCTACCAACAGGGACTAACTGCTAACTAGCCGAACCCTGACCACTTGATTAAATATGCAGGTTTGATTTGCATGACCTTCTGACTTCTTTGCCCTATTTTCAGGGTTACCTGTGCATGCCATACATGGCACTCCAACAGCACCACCTGCTATCAGACATAAGTGTTCGAGGTTTTGTTGCAGGAGCAACCAACATCCTCTTCCGTCAACAGCGCCACCTAAGTGATGCTGTTGTGGACGTGAGTCCATCCATTATTTTGTCTTTGTTCTGTAATGGAGGCCGAAATATGAGATATTATTTTGGTGAATCTCACAAAGCCTGTCAAGAATGTGTGCAGCTCATATTTCATGTATTCAGTGTATTTTTTCGGCATTGTGGCACTATATTTATGACAGTTAAGCATGATTGTTATGAAAATTTGTCCTCTAAATTCTCATTACTGTAATGCATCTGGGTGGTTTACTTTTGGTTGTAATTCTCTTTATTCTCGATGATGATTCTCAAGGTTAATGTAATATAGTCATGAAAATGGTTCAGCTGCTAAATTGAAAAAAAGCTCTGGATTAGAGGTAAAGGTTTGAGATATGATCATTACACCGATGTGTTTTAGATAATAAATTGACAGGACAAAATATGGCCGTTTTAGTTTAGCATTAGTGCAGTCACACTATGATTATGCTGCAACATTTTTGTTTAGTGGTAGTAAATGAACCAAAAGGAAATTGCAGACTGCTCAAAACAAGTTAGGCAGGGTTATATTAAAAGTACATCCGCAGTTGAATCTGAATGGTGAACATTTTATGGAACTTGGTTTTTTAAATGTTGAAAACGGGTAACTTTTAAGAAATTGATGTTGGCATTTAAAATAATAAAGACAAGTGTTCCTAGGTACCTGACAGAGTATTATGCACTTGTGAGAGGTGTGCATGGTCATTCCACAAGGGGGAGTAGCACTGATATTTATCCTTGTAGATTTAAGAGTTCAATGGGGAAGAATAATTTTTTATATACTAGTTCTATAGTCTGGAATGATTTAAGTTGTTGTATAAAGCAGATAAAAGTTGAAGAAAGTGTTTTAGAAAGGAAGTTAAAAATTGCTTCTTTTTTTTTCAAAAGTGGACACTTTTCTAATTGATGGGTTTGGCTATGTTAGCTACATCCAATATAGCAGCAGATGCCTAAAATCAACTCCTCAGACATATGTTTTCAGTAGAATGAAGCGTATGACTTTAGACGACATACAGTGCATCTGGAAAGTATTCACAGTGCTTCACATTTTACACAGTTTGCCATATGTTACAGCCTTATTCCAAAATGGATTCGTTATTTTCCTCAACATTCTACAAACAATACCCCATAATGACAACGTTAAATAAGTTAGCTTGAAATCTTAGCAAATTTATTAAAAATAAAAACAAAAAAATCACATGCACATAAGTATTCACAGCCTTTGCCATGACACTCAAATTTGAGCTCAGGTGCAGTTTCCACTGATCATCTTTGAGATGTTTCTACAACTTTATTGAAGTTGATTAGTTGATTGGACATTATTTGGAAAGGCACACACCTGTCTATATAAGGTCACATAGTTAACAGTGCATGTCAGAGCACAAACCAAGCCATGAAGTCCAAGGAATTGTCTGTAAACCTCCAAGACAGGATTGTATCAAGGCACAGATCTGGGGAAGGGTACAGAAACATTTCTGCAGCATTGAAGGTCCCAATGAAACACAGTGGCCTCCATTATAAATGGACGAAGTTTGGACCCACCAGTACTCTTCCTAGAGCTGGCCGCCCGGCCAAACGAGGCGATTGGGGGAGAAGGACCTTAGTCAGGGACCAAGAACACAATGGTCACTCTGACAGAGCTCCAGTGTTTCTCTGTGGAGAGAGGAGAACCTTCCAGAAGAACAACCATCTCTGCAGCACTCCACCAATCAGGGCTGCTCCAGAGCACTCTGGACCTCAGACTGGGGCGAAGGTTCATATTCCAACAGGACAGCAACCCTAAGCACACAGCCAAGATAACAAAGGAGTGGCTACGGGACAACTCTGTGAATGTCCTTGAGTGGCCCAGCCAGAGCATCCACGAATAAGACATTATTAGAAATGTGCTTCTTATGGGGAAATAACAACCTCCATGGCTCTACCATTACAGAAAGCATAACGGTCAACTTCAAATCTTGTTGTCTAATCACTTTATAACCTTGATGTTACTGAATCACTGTCAGAGTACGACAGTCATTTACTATTGTGGATACCATAGAAATGAATGAGATGTTATAAGCCAATATATGCCAATTAAAGCAATTACGACATTACTATTTCTTTATAAAGATGCAAAGAATAGATTGGGCTTATTTGAAGATTTTCGGTGAACAATGACTTAAATTACCAGTATGGCTTTGGTTTTGAAGTGAAATATAAGACTGGTCTGTTTTGTAGGGAGAGATGTTAAGTTAACCCATTAAGCTGTTAATATCTTCTCAGATGTTGTACAGCTGTTGAGATTTAATTGTTTTAAATTTGCCTGTGTGCAGGTGGATGAAGCACGTATTCAAATCCATGACCCAGAGCTGCGCAAAATGCTGTATTTAAGTACAGCTGATCTGCGATTCGCTGATTATCTGGTGAAACATGTCACTGAAAACAAAGAGGATGTGTTTCTAGACGGTACAGGCTGGGAGGGTGGAGACGAGTGGATAAGGGCGCAGTTTGGCCTATATGTACACTCGCTGTTATCTTCTGCTCTACAACAAGGTGCATTACAACACACACACACACTTATATTTATCTAAAATGTTTTAGAATACCTGTTTGTATTATGAATTAACATAAATTAACAAAAATAAACAGTAGTAGGGGTGTAACAATATATTGTGTCACAATACACTCACCTAAAGGATTATTAGGAGCACCTGTTCAATTTCTCATTAATGCAATTATCTAATCAACCAATCACATGGCAGTTGCTTCAATGCATTTATGGGTGTGGTCCTGGTCAAGACAATCTCCTGAACTCCAAACTGAATGTCAGAATGGGAAAGAAGGGCATGGTTATTGGTGCCAGACGGGCCTGTCTGAGTATTTCACAATCTGCTCAGTTACTGGGATTTTTACACACAACCATTTCTAGGGTTTACAAAGAATGGTGTGAAAAGGGAAAAACATCCAGTATGCGGCAGTCCTGTGGGTGAAAATCCCTTGTTGATGCTAGAGGTCAGAGGAGAATGGGCCGACTGATTCAAGCTGATAGAAGAGCAACTTTGACTGAAATAACCACTCGTTACAACCGAGGTATGCAGCAAAGCATTTGTGAAACCACAACACGCACAACCTTGAGGTGGATGGGCTACAACAGCAGAAGACCCCACCGGGTACCACTCATCTCCACTACAAATAGGAAAAAGAGGCTACAATTTGCACAAGCTCACCAAAATTGGACAGTTGAAGACTGGAAAAATGTTGCCTGGTCTGATGAGTCTCGATTTCTGTTGAGACATTCAGATGGTAGAGTCAGAATTTGGCGTAAACAGAATGAGAACATGGATCCGTCATGCCTTGTTACCACTGTGCAGGGTGGTGGTGTAATGGTGTGGGGGATGTTTTCTTGGCACACTTTAGGCCCCTTAGTGCCAATTGGGCATTGTTTAAATGCCACGGCCTACCTGAGCATTGTTTCTGACCATGTCCATCCCTTTATGACCACCATGTACCCATTCTCTGATGGCTACTTCCAGCAGGATAATGCACCATGTCACAAAGCTTGAATCATTTCAAATTGGTTTCTTGAACATGACAATGAGTTCACTGTACTAAAATGGCCCCCACAGTCACCAGATCTCAACCCAATAGAGCATCTTTGGGATGTGGTGGAACGGGAGCTTCATGCCCTGGATGTGCATCCCACAAATCTCCATCAACTGCAAGATGCTATCCTATCAATATGGGCCAACATTTCTAAAGAATGCTATCAGCACCTTGTTGAATCAATGCCACGTAGAATTAAGGCAGTTCTGAAGGCGAAAGGGGGTCAAACACAGTATTAGTATAGTGTTCCTAATAATCCTTTAGGTGAGTGTATATCGCAATAGAAAAATGCAAAATTACATTTTTTGAGTATTGAAATGGAGACAATCTGTTATCTCCAACTTGTGATCTTATATGCTAAACACCCATTCATCTAAACTCCAAACCACTTATCCTACAAGCAGGGGTGGGCACTTCCAGCCCTGGAGTGCCACTGCCCTGGGTTTCATTAGGGTTGGAGCTAAACTCTGCAGGACAGTGGCCCTCCAGGACTGGAAGTGTCCACCCCTGTCCTACAGTATGTGGGGTCATTGGGATGCTGGAATATATCCCACCAGGGTTGGATGGCCAGTTCATCACAGGGCTAACACTCTATGTACCTACCTATGTACACACATACACAATGATACTCATATCTAGTTTCCAGTTCACCTAACCTGCATGTCTTTGGATTGTGGGGGAAGCTGTAGTACCCAGAAGAAACCAACACTAACACTGGGAGATGCAAACTACACACAGAAATGGCCTCTTGGCTCAGCCAGGACTCAAGCCATAGCCCTTCTTGCTTTGAGGCGAGAATTTTACCCATTAAAAGCCATATATTTATTTAAATGGACAGTTCACCCTAAAATGAAAATTAAGTCATCAATTACTCACACTGGTGTTCTAATGCCATATGTCCTCCTTTCTTTTTCATAGAGAATTTTTTTTAAATTTCCCGCTCCTGCTAGTCCATATAATGGCAGAGAATAGGGACCAACGTCAAGCTTTTAAAAAAGATGCAGAAGTATCTCAATAATGATCCCATGCAACACGTGGCATATATTTTATATTGCATATGTTCTGGAGGTGTACAATAGGGTTTGGTGGAAAAACAAACCGAAATGTAATGTGTTATAATAACAAAAACCCTCCTGACCTTGGCAGTTGGTCTTCTGTGCACGGCGCATATTCATAACACTCTATTAGCACCGCAGTTCACTCTGATTCGCCCCAAAAAAAGCACACAGGTCGTGAAAAATCAAGAATAATAAAAACGCAACATGTAATACACTCCTAGAAATCCCCAAAAAAGTATCTAAATACTTTCTTCACTGAGTTAAACATATCGAAACCGGAACTCCAGTTCTCAGATAAGAACTGAGATGTTTTTCACCAAACCCTATTGTACACCCCCAGAACGCTTGGAATACATTACACGTGTCGTATCACCAATCACCAAAAGCTTGATGCTGGTCGCTGTTCACTGACATTATATGCATGAGCGCAAGCGGTACATTTTTATTTAATTTTTTTAACTGTTGTTATGGTCTGAAAAATAAAGAAGGCCACATAGGACTAGAGCAACAACAGGGTGGGTAAATTACTTGATTTTCAATTTAGGGTGAACTATCTCTTTAAATAATCTGTTATTTTTGCCTTAGAGCAGGGGTGGCGAACTCAGGTCCAGGGGTGCGTTCCATTCGACCGTAAGTGGACTGCGAAGTGGACTTCACAGGGTATTCCGCCATCTTAAGTGAGATTCCAATCCAAAGGGAGCAAACATATTCAGTTCGGAGGGTACTGCAAACGGTGCAGAAAAGAAGGGAACATCGATACATCACTTCACAGGAAGTGGAGAGTAAAAATCACCCAACTGTCATTGCGCGTCGCATCACCTGTCTGAACTAACGATGGAGCAGAGCCATTAGAGGAGTTTTTAAACAGCTCTGTGATGGAGGAGTTTACGTATGCATTTGAATATTCATAGTTTACAAACAGTATACAAACTAGAGTATTTATGAATGGTTATGGCAATAACTGTTACATTCGCATATTATATTTTATGAATATGTAAACAAATTAAAAGTGTTGAGAAGCAGCCGAGGGCTGTCATTTTTTTTATTTATTTTTTTAATATATTTTACTTTATTTACCTCAGGAATGTTTAGCCTACTATGCAGCTGCACTTGGGAAAGAAAGCGCACGAGATGAGACCGCTTCAAAGACCATAGATTAAGAATACATTTATACATAGTTAACCAAATCAAAATGTATTTTCATATTGAATGACAGGTGCAGCTTCAAATCTGTTCATAGTCAATACAGGTATATGTAAACTAATAAAATAATGGACAATGTTTTGATTATATTCTTTAGATACATACTGTGTGTTTTGTAAATGTGTATGCTTATTATATGGTTTTAAATTTGAAAGTAAATTACAATATTAATTTACGTTATATCATAGTCTGCGTGACCCCGTCTTTGGCTTTCTTTAATGACGTTGCAGGGTGTTCCAAATGAGCGATTATTGTCGGCGAAGTCCACTTCACCTGATATACCGTGCTCAGGGAGTAGGGAGCAGTGAACACCTGCGCAGGTACCCTGTCGAATGGAACTCACCCCTGGAGAGCCACTGTTTTGCTTCAACACTAATCAAACACACCTGAACAAGTTAATTAAGGTCTGAAGGGTTACTAGGGTTGGAGCTGAACTTTTTAGGACTGAGGCTCTCTAGGACCGGAGTTCGCCACCCCTGCCTTATCACTATTTTACCACATCCAGGAATTCAGTGCAAATTTTTTTCTTTAACAAGGTCAAGTTACCAACTGAACTCATATCATTCCGGGTTCATGCATGTGTTGTGTCGTTGTGACCGTAAGGTTTTATTTAGTATTTTTGTTGAATATTGTTTGTTATCAGATCATGAGCGGCTGTTGGCGGATTATGGACCTGCGTTCACATCCGCCTGGAAAATTACACACAACTACAGACTGTGGATCAGCAACAAGCATCCAGCGATGGCCGAGATCACGCCAGGGTATGAGAACTGAGACAAATCAGAACAGAATACTAGCAGTAATTCTGCTACTGCTTACTATTTTTTTATAGTTTGCCAAAATGATGTCAACCATATTTTAAAAAGAAGCTGGCTCATTCAGAAAAATATGAGACTGGGGATGGTGGTAACACGTTTTGCTTTAACATCTGTAAAGTTTTTTTTATCTCAAACTCTGATATTAATATTCCCATATTTGTCTTATTCAGCTTATTCTAAACTGTTATTCCTAACTGGAAGTGAAATACGAAGAGTTGTAACAGAAGTCTGGGAGGGTTGTAACATTAAAAAACGTGTTAACTTTCTATTTTTTATATTTATTTTTGCCCTATAATTTTTTTTTGTTCTGTAAATCCTTCACGTTTACACACAGTTTTCAAACTTTTACTGTAACCTCAAAAGGATGATGATCATGTTTGATAGCGATGTCATCCCTGTAGCTAATTTTGAGTATTTAAATTGGTCATATTGTATTACAACAATCCCTGGTCTCCACTATTCAAACACGGAAGACGTGCATTATTACATAAGGAACTCAGAACATTAGGTCACAAATTGTTAAGAACATTTAAAGAACTGTGATGTGAACTACCTTCAGTAGACTGTGTGGAAATGAATGTACTATAGAAACAGCTATAAACTCATTTATAAATTAAAATGTGTTCAGTTCATGTTCACCTTCCTTCACCAACTACCATTTTACCAGTTACTAGTAATTACGTTTTGTCATCTTTTATGCAACATTAGTGTGTTGCTCAGTTATTTGCAAATCATTTTGACGTTTTTAGCTGTGCCGAATACCTTTTTTTTTTACTTTCAAAGGAGGCCAAGCATGTTTCTCTCAAAGTAATTTTCAACAAATGTTTTACCATAACATAGAAAACTTGAACTTTGACCTCAGATCACTGACTCTGTGTTCTTAGACATCCATTCCAGGGTCAGTACAGTGTGGCTGATGTAAAGATCCGCTTGTCACAGTAAGTGCTACTGTATTATTCTCTTGTTTACATACTCCTTCATAGGGTAGTTTTAATATCCATATACTATCTATATAGAATTTATGTTTAATATAATAAGGGAGACATCCAAAATGCTTCACTAGTAAATGTGCAGTACTTATAAAAGGCGTTCTCCCCACTTAAGCTTTAAATAATTTTTTATCAAAGTGAACCTACAGTAGTGGCCAAAAGACAGAGGGGATATTTGTTTTTAATGACCATAATTTAATTAAACCATCAAAATATGAGGAAAATAATTTTTATTTTTTAAATATTTTAAATCTGAGGGAAGAAAAATCACTTAAATTGGTATTGAATGTATTTATCTGCCAAAATTATTTGGCAAAAAATAGGCAAACTACATCTACAGATTTTATTTTACTATGAAAAAAAGAAAATCAGGGTTCCCTTTCAGTCAGTACACTACAAGTTACGTCAGTACTGACGAAATGGGGGTTTCGCTTAGAAGCCAATCGCCTCTGAGATCTACAAAACGAGCCAATGGCATGAAAATGCCATGGGTCTGCAGAATTTGCATAACGCAACCCCCCCACCATGTGGGTATAAAGGAGTTGCGTTGCAGACTCGCATTATGTTTCCTCCTCAGAGCCGAGTGTTACTTGCTTTCTGAGCTTCCTCTCTTCAAGACGAGTGTCTCTCCAAAGTGTCGGTGTTACGGCGCGCCCAGCGAGTTCGCATTTCTGTCTGATCTGTGCAGTGATCTAGCAGCAGCGTGTGTGTTCTCCCTGGGCGCTTCGACATTTCTGCAGAGCTTTCTCCTCTCTAAAAGAGCTGCATGCGGCACGTCTTTTTCAAGACGTTTCGCCCGTGCATTGTTTCTGGGTGTGGTCGGCTGATTAGTCGGCGCTTAGAAGCCAATCGCCTCTGAGATCTACAAAACGAGCCAATGGCATGAAAATGCCATGGGTCTGCAGAATTTGCATAACGCAACCCCGCCCCACCATGTGGGTATAAAGGGAGTTGCGTTGCAGACTCGCATTATGTTTCCTCCTCAGAGCCGAGTGTTACTTGCTTTCTGAGCTTCCTCTCTTCAAGACGAGTGTCTCTCCAAAGTGTCGGTGTTACGGCGCGTTCCAGCGAGTTCCGCATTTCCTGTCTGATCTGTGCAGTGATCTAGCACAGCGTGTGTGTTCTCCCTGGGCGCTTCGACATTTCTGCAGAGCTTTCTCCTCTCTAAAAGAGCTGCATGCGGCACGTCTTTTTCAAGACGTTTCGCCCGTGCATTGTTTCTGGGTGTGGTCGGCTGATTAGTCTGTCTGACAAGCATGAGCGCTGTTTGGCGTGCTTGGGCCTCATGCATGCTGAGCGCGCGTTCATGGATGAGTCATGTTCCCACTGCGGGAACATGGCCGTCGCAAGACTCCATGAACTCCGTTCAGGAGAGAGAGTCCCCTCTACCACACCCCAATCTACTTTCTCCACTTTGGCTGGTGGTCAGGGTGATCTGAGGGCTTTAGTGTGGGCCAAACCGACAAATATTCCTCCAAATATTCCACACCCCCCTCTAGCACACTGGCTTTTCAGCGAACACATTTCCTCAACTCCCTTATCTCCCAGACTGGGCTATTCGGCGGGGCCGTCGAGAACTTTGCCCAACAGTTCTCGGCCGCACAAAAGCTGGCTGAGGCGGTTAAACACATTCTGCCCCGGCGGCCTGCTGCTGCCTCCACCCAGCCGCCGGCACAGACGCCTCGGCCTGCTCCCCGCCAGGGCTGCCCTCCTGCGGCTCCCGCCCCTCCCCACTCAGCCCCAGCAGCAGCCTACACCTGGGCTAGGGCTTGGAGGAGGCTGCACGACAGCAGCCCAGCCCGTCTCAGCCCCCATCCCTGCTAAACGGCAGGCCATGTGGCGCTCCTGACACGAGCCGCTCAGAGGTGAATTCAGTTCTTTCTCAGGAGATGGTAACAGGGCCACTCCTTCCCCTGGTGGAGGGCCAGGGGAGAATCTTTTGTTTTCCTTCATTGAAAGAACTCTTTCACGTCTGAGCCCCAAGAGGGCGCGGTTGGCAGTGTGCACAGCCTCGCCACTCTCAGCCCCCTCTGTCGCCAGCCCCCTGTCAGACGAGACCCCTGTGGAACGCTGGTCCTTCCATGGTCTCCTCCGACAGGGCGCGGAATTCGACCCCGTCCACACCTCGGGATGTTCCCACGCCTCCCCATGTCTGGGCCGGTCATTCCACTTCGCTGCCCCATAGTGGGTACACATGTGGCTCGCACGACCGCTGCTTCAGTTCTGGGAGCCTAAATAGAGCTTCCAAACTGTTCAGCTGGTGCTCACACAGGTTCGGCTATGTGATTTAGTTTGCACGATCTCCTCCCTGGTTTAAACGGAGAGTCCGCAGGTGGCCATGCCCCTGTCATGCGTGCGGAGGTCGACACCCTACTGGCGAGGGGTGTGGTCGAGATTGTCCCTCCAGCCGAGGTGGAGTCCAGCTTCCACAGCCTTGACTTCATGGTACCTAGTAGAAGCGATGTGTCACAACCATTCCTGGACCTGTGTATCTTGAGCTGAACCTTTCCTAGGCTTCCATTTCAAGTTATTCACAGCGTAACGCGTTTTCGAATGCGTCCGTCCACTGGATTGGTCTGCAGCGCCGACCTGAAGAACGTATACTCTCATGTCTCCATTCTCCCCCGACCCAGACTGTCTCTCAGGTCTGCCTTCAGGGGGCAGGAATACCGGTACGCAGTTCTCCCATTCAGGTAGCCCTGTCTTCTTGTGGCTTCACTGAAGTCATTGAGGCAGCCCTTGTGCCACTCAGGCACACAGGGTTCGCATCCTGAGTTTTCTCGATGACTGGCTAACTAGCTCACTCTCAAGGTTTTGTGAACACAGGGACCTCGTGCTCTGGCACCTCACCCATTGGGCCTTCAGGTCATATGAGACCGCTTCAGCACTGGCTTCGCAATTGAGTCCCGGGATGGGCATGGCAATAGGGCACACTCTGGGTCCCAGTGGCTCAGGCCTGCTGTCATACATTCACCCCGTGTGAACCTCATTTTTCTACGGGCTAAAGTTCCCTTAGAACAAGTTTCTGGCATACTAATGCTGTCACGGGCTGGGGTGCCATGCGCAATTGACATGCTGCCGTGGGCTCCTGTAAAGGACCCCAGCGCCTACAGCGTGTTAATTGCCTCGAGTTGCTTGCCCTGCGCCGCTTCCAAGCCCTGCTTTAGGTCAGACACGTACTGGTCCCGCTCCCACATCTCGGTGACAGTGGCGTACACCAACCAATAAGGTGGTCTACACTCCCACCGGATGTTGCAACTTGGCCGCCATCTTCTCCTTGGAGTCTAAAGCATCTGAGGTCGCTTCGTAACGTTCATCCCAGCAAACTGACTCGTGCAGCCTACGAGCTCTCACGGGTTCATCCACTTAACCGGGGGAATGTAGACTCCATCCCCAGATGGCCAGCTGATTTGGGAACAGCTCAGCGATGCACAGGTAACCCTGTCGCCTCCCTCTAGCTCTTCCCATTGCCTACTAGGCTCAGCAGGGCCTACAACACAACTCCCTTTATACCCACACGGTGGGGCGGGGTTGCGTTATGCAAATTCTGCAGACCCATGGCATTTTCATGTCATTGGCTCGTTTTGTAGATCTCAGAGGAGATTGGCTTCTAAGCGAAACCCCCATTTTGTCAGTACTGACGTAACGTCTCTGTTCCCTTCCTTCAGGGAACGAGGGTTACGTACGTAACCGAGACGTTCCCACTTGTCCTGGAAAACCTGGAAAATTGAAGGAAAAGTCAAATGTCCTGGAAAATGTTGTTGTCCTGAAAAACTGTTTTTTATAAAGTTCTTCGGTATTTCTTTAGCCGAGAACAGAGTTCATCACTGGCCCAAAAAAATGGCCGCTATTTGCAGAAAGTACTATGTTTAGGAATGCTGAGTTTTGATATGCGAGAAGTATTTTGAATGATGACGTTTAGTCTTGTGTTGCCACTTGCAGCAGTTAGCTAATGTTATTAACTGCTCAGATGTATGTAGTGGATGTCAACTGGAAGGAAGCTACCTAATTCGGTAACTTGCTAACTAATAATTTCAATGCCATTTAAGGTCAATAAGAGATTCATTGTGACGTGTAGTCAGCTTCATTGATTATAACAGTAGTTATCACAACAGTGCAGAATTCTGTGAGCTTGTGCTGAAGTTATTGACAGCTACAGTGATTATAAAGTGTTATAAATGTGTTATAAAGTGACGTGTTATAAAGTGATATGTGTTATAAATTCAGAATTGCGTGTTATAAAGTCAGAATTGTGAGATATAAAGTCAGAATTGTGTGATATAAACTCACAATTGCATGTTTTAGTCAGAATTGTGAGATATAAAGTCAGAATTGCATGATATAAACTCACAATTGCGTGATATAAACACAATTGCATAATAAATTCAGAATTGCGTGATATAAACTTGCAATTCTGACCTTTTCTCGCAATTGCAAGTTTCTTCTTTTCTCAGAATTGTGAGATATAAACTCGCAATTGCAAGTCATAAAGTCAAATTCTGTGGAAAAAAAGACAGACTTTTTCAGAATTGTTTATCTCACAATTCTTGACTTTATAACTGGCAATTGCGAGTTTATATCACAATTCTGTAAACTCACAATTGTGAGAAAAATTCAGAATAGCGAAATAAAAGTTTGCAGTTACCTTTTTTTATTTTTTTATTCTGTAGCGGAAACTAGCTTCCATAGTCATTAAGAGCGCATATTAAAAACTGTTTTATAGTTAAGTCATGGCAAAAAACTGTATGCCTTTTAAAGACTTAGACAGCAATATTTGGAATAATGCTTGTCTTTTATTCCCGCCGTAGTAAAATTGAAAATGTCCTGGGAAAACGCTGAAAATGCATAGAAAAAAAGCTCACCTGAAATAGCATATGTTGACCATAACATAAGCAGTTATTAATATTCATCAGTTCTCTCTTGTTTTTGCATGCATTCATAATTTCTTTGTAAGACAGCCTGGTCAAAAAATACATTTGTAGATTCTGCACGTTTCATTGCAATATCACAAATAAAACAATTAATTCCAAGCACAACTATGCAATATGCTTACAAAATATTTAACAATTTTGTCAAGATGTACATTTTCCTAGGCCAGACATCACTTTTGGCCACTATTGTAGTTTTATTGCCACTGATCAGCAGACAAAGACTATACTTCAGAGAATTATCTCTACAAAGTCATCTAAAATAATTGCAAATAAAACCAATATAATAGATTTAATTAGCACTGACTGACTAAATATTAGACCTAAATCATAAATGATGCAGCCGATTTATATTTTCAGAGATCACATATTAAATGTTAATCATTTGTTTAAAATGAAAGCGCCCTGTGCATGCAGTTGGGATCTTGTCTGCTACAAGCGCTTGAAGGCTTGTGAGAGTAGAAGTACAGTAAATGCAATAAAATACACAAAAATTCTGACCAAGACTGCAAGATACCTTTGACTCAGGGGAACATATGTTTTCAATAGTTCAGTGATCCAACTTCAGATCACATCTCTAGACATTGCTAAAACATTGTCGCAAAAACCTGCAGTGTTTTCTGTGTAAATGTACAAACACGATTCCAAAGACGTTGGGACACTGTACAAACTGTGAATAAAAAAAGGAATGCAATTATTTACAAATCTCATAAACTTATATTTTATTCACAATAGAATAACATATCAAATGTTGAAAGTGAGACATTTTGAAATGTCATGCCAAATATTGGCTCATTTTGGATTTCATGAGAGCTACACATTCCAAAAAAGTTGGGACAGGTAGCAATAAGAGGCCGGAAAAGTTAAATGTACATATAAGGAACAGCTGGAGGACCAATTTGCAACTTATTAGGTCAATTGGCAACATGATTGGGTATAAAAGAGCCTCTCAGAGTGGCAGTGTCTCTCAGAAGTCAAGATGGGCAGAGGATCACCAATTCCCCCAATGCTGCAGCAAAAAATAGTGGAGCAATATCAGAAAGGAGTTTCTCAGAGAAAAATTGCAAAGAGTTTGAAGTTATCATCATCTGCAGTGCATAATATCATCCGAAGAATCTGGAACAATCTCTGTGCGTAACGGTCAAGGCCGGAAAACCATACTGGATGCCCGTGATCTTCATTCATTCAACATTCATATTCCTAAACTTGAGCAACTTGTCTCCTCAGTCCCCAGACATTTGCAGACTGTTATAAAAAGAAGAGGGGATGCCACACAGTGGTAAACATGGTCTTGTCCAACTTGTTTGAGATGTGTTGATGCCATGAAATTTAAAATCAACTTATTTTTCCCTTAAAATTATAAATTTTCTCAGTTTAAATATTTGATATGTTGTATTCTGAATAAAATATTGAAATTTGAACACTTCCACATCATTGCATTCTGTTTTTATTCACAATTTGTACAGTGTCCCAACTTTTTTGGAATCGGGTTTGTATATATTCTGTGCTTGAAGTGAATCGGTGAATATGGGCCTATTCTATTAGTTCAGGAAAATCTTCTTCTGAATTAGAAGCAGATGTCATACATTTATTCATTAAGCATGACTTTTTTTCCAAAGCAATTTGTTGTTCATAAGATCAACAATATTGGCAAGTTCAGATAGAGGTTGGCAGCTAATTTTACCAGAGAAGAACAGAGACACTAAAAGTGACTTTGTGCCTTACTGTGAAAGATCAATATCAATATCGCCACAGCATACACTTATAGGAGTGCACCCCCAGTTTGGTCTCAGAAGGGGTTAATCAAGGAATTGTGCAAGAAATTGTAAAACTGGGAGTTTTTGTGATAGCTCACTTCTGTTATTTCAGTTCAATGCAGAACAGCGAGCGTGGGAAGAAGATCGGGAATGCTGTGATGTCAACGAGCAGAAGTGTCGTGCAAACAGGAAAGGCTGTCGGTAAGATTAACAATAGATTAAATTGTTCACTTGTTAATTCTTTCTTATTTCACATGGATCTTATTTTGCATACAATCTGTTCCAGCAGTACAAAACAGCCACACCCTTCATAAAGCATGTAGAACATGCCATGTACAATACCTTGCATTTTTTCACCACATTTTGCATGTTGCAGCCTTCGAAAATGCTTTGTATTTTTCACAGCTGCACTTCACAGCCCATAATGACAAAGCAAAAAAACAAAAACAAAATATTTGTGAACTTATTGCACATTTATTAAAAAGCAAAAACTGAAATAATTCAAATAATTTACATTGCTCAAGTATTCAAACCCTTAACTCAGTACTTGAAGCATCTGGATTTGGGGATTTTCTTCTCTGAAAATCCTCTCAAGCTCTGTGAGGGTGGATGGGAACTATTAGTGAACAGCCATTTTTAGGTCTTAGGTTTAATTGAGTTCACCTTTAGGATATGCCTGAGCCACTCAGGAACATTCAGAATTGTCCCTAAGCTACTTGCATTGTTTTGCTGTGTCTTTCCATCTGGCCACTCTGCCATAAAGCTGGTGGAGTCTTGCAGTGATGGCTGTCTTTCTGTAAGTTTCTCCCATCTCCAGATGCAGCAAAAAAAGAAACGTTCCTTTTTCAGGACTGTGTATTTCAACAATAATGTTGTAAAAATCCAATTAACTTTACAGATCTTCATTGTAAAGGGTTTAAACAATGTTTTCCATGCATATTCAATTAACCATAATCAATTAATTAACATGCACCTGTGGAAGAGTTGTTAAGACCTTAACAGCTTACAGAGAGTAGGAATTTAAGGTCACAGTTCTAAAAACGCAGGACACTAAAGAGACTTGTCTACCGACTGTGAAAAACACCCAAAGAAAGATGCCTGCTCATCTGCGTGAACGTGCATTAGGCATGCTGCAGGGAGGCTTGGGCAATAAATTGCCATGTCCGCACTGTGAGACGCCTAAGACAGCACTACAGGGAGACAGGAAGGACAGCTGATCATCCTCGCAGTGGAAGACCATGTGTAACAACACCTGCACAGGATCGGTACATCCGAATATCACACCTGCGTGACAGGTACAGGATGGCCACAACAACTGCCTGAGTCACACCAGGAACACACAATCTCTCCATCAGTGCTCAGACTGTCCACAATAGGCTAAGAGAGGCTGGACTGAAGGCTTGTAGGCCTGTTGTAAGGCAGGTCCTTACCAGACATCACCAGCAACAACGCCGCCTATGGGCACAAACCCACCTTCGCTGGACCAGACAGGAGTGGCAAAAAGTGCTCTTCACTGATGAGTCACGGTTTTGTCTCACCAGGGGTGATGAACGGATTCATGTTTATCGTTGAGGAAAGAGCGTTACACAGAGGCCTGTACCCTGATCGATTTGGAGGTGGGGGTCCGTCATGGTCTGGGGTGGTATATCACATCACCATTGGACTGAGCTTGTTGTCATTGGAGGCAATCTCAATGTCTTGCGGTACAGGGAAGACATCCTCCTCCCTCATGTGGTACCCTTTATGCATGCTCATCCGGACATGATCCTCCAGCAGGACAATGCCACCAGCCATACTGCTTGTTCTGTGTGTGAGTTTCTGCATGACAGCAATGTCAGTGTTCTGCCATGGCCAGCGAAGAGCCCGGATCTCAATCCCATTGAGCACGTCTGGGACCTGTTGGATCGCAGGGTGAGGGCTAGGGCCATTCCCCCCAGAAATGTCCAGGAACTTGCAAGTGCCTTGGTGGAAGAGTGGGGTAACATCTCACAGCAAGAACTGACAAATCTGGTCCAGTCCATGAGGAGGAGATGCACTGCAGTACTTCAAGCAGCTGGTGGCCACACCAGATACTGACTGGTACTTTTGATTTTGAGCCTCCCTTCATTCAGGGACACATTATTCTATTTCTGTTAGTCACATGTCTGTGAAACATTTTTAGTTTATGTCTTATGGTGTTGACTCTTTTAGTGTTTTCAAATATTTACACACATTAAGTTTACTGAAAGTAAAAACAGTTGAAAGTCAGAGGACGTTTCTTTTTTGCTGAGTTTAGAAAGAAATATTACTAATGTAATAACACCTATTTCACTATAAGATACAAAGCAGAGTATTACAAATAAATATAATGATATTATTATTCATTATATTTTACAGAAAATTACGTAACACTGCAGGGTTATATGCGGGAGCCTATAACATTAAATCATTAGAAAGGTTTTATTATAAAATATACAATTATTTTGATAAAAATCTACTGACAATAATTTCTTTGTTTTGTGTCAGGAAATCTTAAGAAAAAAAAATCTGTAGACTTCTCTACACTGGAAAAAAAAAAACGTATTTATTAAACCGAATTGGTTTATTACGGTTTAACCGTGCAGCCCTAACCAGAATGACCATCAGGTTCTTTGTCACCTCTCTTGCCCAGGCCCTTCTTTCCCAATTGTTCAGTTTGGCCGGGCAGCCAACTCTATGAAGAGTACTGGTTGTTCCAGACTTCTTCCATTACGAATTATGGAGGCCACTGTGCTCTCTTCAATGCAGCAGAAATGTTTTTTGTAGCCTTCCTCAGATCAGTGCCCCAACACATTCCTTCTATGAGCTCTAGACGCAGTTCTTTTGACCTTGTGGCTTAGTTTTTACTTTGATATATGTGTTTTCAGCTGTTAGACCTGTAAATTAGCGTGGATTGCAAACACTCACAAAAAAGACGAAGATGTACCAATAAGCAGATCCAACAAAACATGACTGCAAACATAACAGGGCTATTTAAACACAGGGCAAACAAAGAAACTAAATTAAATACAGGTGAAAGTAATGGATAACATTGGAAACTAACAAGGAAGTAATGAGTAACTATGGAAACCAAAACTAAAGTGGAGTGGAGAAACATAAAAAAATGTCAAATTAAAAGGTGTGTGCCATTTTCAAATCATGTCCAAGTAATTTAATTTGTTGCAGGTTAATTCCAATCATCACGGATGAGGCTGTTGTGGTTAACGATTATATTTGCTGCAGGAAATGTGGCATATTAAGAGTTTTGCTTTGTCATTACGGGGTATGGAGTGTATATGAAAAACAAAATTATGATTTAAAACATTTTAACATAGTTGCAACATCACAAAATGAAAAAAAAAAAAAAAAAAAGATTAAATACTTCTGTAAGGCGCTGTACAATGTGTTTGTTCTGTGCACTGAAATAAGTTGCTGAAACAAGGAAAATTAAATTGTTTGATTTTGAATGTTTTAAAATGTGATACTTTCCAGATGCAGTATATAACAGATCTTGGCTCATACTAATTTTATTGTATTAGTATTATTGCTGTAATGGTTTTATTTATTTATTTATTGCACACCATGTTTTATTGCATCTGCAATTATTTATTGCTTGGCTTTAATTTATTATTTTTTTTTAGGTCAGTCAGTAGGTGGAGCTTTGACCGTCGCTAAATCAGCCATGTCGTCCTGGTTCTCTATGCTGGCTCAGCCGACCGCAGCAGTCAGTGCATCTCCACAGTCTACGGACTGATGTCTACTTCTAAGTACTAAAGAGAAGACAACACTGCAGACATTGCACATATCTTTGTTGTTAGGCTATATGACAATGAAGATTTTTTTAGAGAAAGAGAAAATGTAAATAAAAAGAGGATTAGAGCAGCTTGGTTCTAGTCTAGTCTTGATTTTAGATTTAGTTTTAGATTCTAGTAGTTTCATGGTAATAAATACTGTAATGAAAGCATTTACCTCTGACAAAATCCACTATATTCAGGTGTTCCGTTTGGGATTGTTAATGGTTTTGGGACTCACCTTTGTAAGTCATGAAACCTATGTACTCTGAGATCAGGTTACCAAATGTTTTTTTATAGGTATTTTCCTAAAAATGGCACACTGATAATCTCTAATGGCATATGAAAACGTGGTCATCATCGGCCTATATTACTTAAAACTGTCGCTGTCCACTTTTCTCACAAATAAAAAATAGTGGCACTATAGAGTCTGTGTATAAATTGGACCTACATCGTGTTCGGATCAGTCCTATAACTCAATAAAGAGAATGCAGTTTAACAAATATTATACACATTTTTGTATTTTACATTTATTGATGAAAATGATCCAAGAGTAACACTGTGCCCTAACCAGACACAATGCGATAAGATTCCCACGACAAGCAATTTGTCTGCCCTCACCCGACGTGTCGAAATCGTTAAAAAAATACTGCCAATCAGAAGAGTGTGTGGGTGAGCTCTCTCTGCAAGCACACTGCACTTAATGAAACAGATAAGTACATGAGAGATGGATGGCTGGATGGATGGATGGATGGATGAGGAAGAGGGGGACGAGCAACTCTCATCTGTCAGTGGCCCATGCCGACTCTCACTAAAAATCAGGGGTAAAACGTGAGGAAATGCAAGATTTTTATAGCTGGCTAAATTAAAGTCCAATGAAATGCATACAATATATTGCCAATATATACGATACATACACCCCTCCAAATCATTAAAATCAGGTGTTCCAATCACTTCCATGGCCACAGGTGTATAAAATCAAGCACCTAGGCATGCAGACTGTTTCAACAAACATTTGTGAAAGAATGGGTTGCTCTCAGGAGCTCAGTGAATTCAAGCGTGGTAACGTGACAGGTTGCCACCTGTGTAATAAGTCCATTTGTGAAATTTCCTCGCTACTAAATATTCCATGGTCAACTGTTAGTGGTATTATAATAAAGTGGAAGCAAATGGGAACAGTAACTCAGCCACGAAGTGGTAGGCCACGTAGCACATGCTGAGGCACACAGTGCGCAGAAGTCACCAAATTTCTGCAGAGTCAATAAAGCACGCCGCCACTGGACTCTAGAGCAGTGGAGACGTGTTCTCTGGAGTGACAAATCATGCTTCACTGTCTGGCAATCCGATGGATGAGTCTGGGTTTGGCGGTTGCCAGGAGAACAGTACTTGCCTGACTACATGCCAGTCCCCTCTTAGGATCATCTCTTAAACGTTGTATCATCTACGTCTTCCTTAGAGCAAACGTTACAATTATATGCAATTGTATACCAACAAGTATAATCTGCAAAATCTGGATTCCCTGTATAGATTACAGCATTATTATTTTTTCTTTGAGGAAAAAAAACTACATGTAGGCATGTATATCCACATGAATCAATATTTAATCAAATTGGTTATAATCGAATCATGAAATTTGTGTCAGTGCCCAGCCTTAATAAAAACACAGTACCAGTGATTGTAGGAGTTGGACTTTTGATGTCTTCTGAGAAAGACAGAAAACCCAAAGAGAGCTGAAGTGATTTCCTTGTTTTATTTAGGCCTATTAGTTAAAATATATAATTTAACTAAAGGTGCACTAGAATGAAAAATTGAATTAACCTTGGCACAGTTGAATAAAGTCTCGGTTATGTATGGTAACCCTCGTTCCCTGAAGGAGGGAACGGAGAAGTACGTCGGACGTCACCGACGAATTGGGATCACTTCAGGGAGCTCCTATCAGCTTCGAGCTATAGAGAACAGGCCAATGAGAATTGGCGTGCGAGATTAGCATCTCGCGCTCCGCCCCACGTCGCAGGTATAAAGCGGAAGTGAAATGCAGCGCACGTTTGTTTTTCACTGAGGAGGCGAACCAGTGACTTGGCCTGCAGTGATGGTACAGCAACTGTGGCGACGGGACGTACGTCTCCGTTCCCTCCTTCAGGGAACGAGGGTTACCATACGTAACCGAGACGTTCCCTTTCAGTCGGTCATGTTCGACGTACGTCAGACATCACAGACGAATTGGGATCCCTTTGGAACACGCCACAGTTACTACCACTTCCAGCGCCCCGCGAGAGCCCCTCAGACCCCGTCTGATCCGGGGCGGGGAAATTCACGCAGGGAGAGTCACAGCTGTTGTTCCGCAAGACTAAAGCAGGCTATTGGATAACGCTGGGAAAGAGTGCCCAGGGGGGCGCTGCAGAAGCCATCATGCCCGGAGGGAGTTACCATGTGGAAAATGCACGTATGGACTGGCCGTGGGCAGTACAACATACGGAAGTCCCAGGGGTGGCCCCAGGTCAATTTAGGCGGGGGTCAACACCACACTGAGACGGAGGGAAAGACACTAGCTCACCGTAGGAAGCCGTACCGTGGAGAATACACATATGGGACCGCCGTGGGGGTCACAACATATGGAACCCAGCTTAACAGAAGTTCCACCAATGCATATGAGCGTTAGACCTGGCGTCGGATGCTCCGGCACGTCCGACTGCCGAGGGTTGCGGAGGACTCGACAGGGTTCGCTATGCTTGTGAACTTGACTGGAGCATATAAGTGCACGTATCCGTTCCAAGGGGAAGGGAGTGGCGCAGCAAGCAGACACTTTAGAACTGGCACTTCGGTGTTACTGACTATGGGAAGTGAGCACACGGGAAGATACCGACTCTACACGTAGGCTATAGAACCTAGCGAACATGTTGGGTGTCGTCCAGCCCGCAGCTCTACAAATATCTGTCAGCGAGGCGCCACGAGCCAGCGCCTAGAAAGAAGCTACACCCCTAGTGGAGTGGGCTCTTAAACCGAGCGGGCAGGGCACGTGTTTGGTTTCATACGCTAAGATGATGGCATCCACTATCCAGTGGGCCATCCTCTGCTTGGAGACCATCTTTCCCTTCTGCTGGCCTCCGTAACAGACGAAGAGCTGCTCTGAGGTCCTGAAGCTTTGCATTCTGTCCAGTATGGGACAGGCCCGAATTCCACCTGAGTCAGTAATGCGTGGACGGGACAGAGAAAAGCTAGGGGTGGGTCTGCCTCCTCCGAGGGCAGCGCTTGCAGGTTCACCACCTGGTCCTGGAAGGAAGTGGTGGGAACCTTGGGCACATATCCGGACTGGGGTCTCAGGATTACGTGAGAGTTACCAGGCCCGAATTCCAGGCACGATTCGTCGACCGAAAATGCCTGTAGGTCCCCTACCCTCTTGATGGAGGCCAATGCAGTCAGGAGTACTGTCTTCAGAGACAGAACTCAGCTGACTGCAAAGGCTCTGCAGTGTTGTTAGTACCAGAGTAGAGGGTATAGAGGGAGGACGAGGCAGATTCAGTCTCCTCGCCCCCCTCAGGAACCTGACGATCAGATCGTGCTTCCCTAAGGACTTTCCACCTACGAGGTCATGATTGGCGGCGATAGCAGCCTCATAAACTTTGAGGGTGGAGGGAGACAGCCTTCGCTCCAACCCGTCTTGTAGGAAGGAAAGCACAGAACTGACCGAACACCTTCGGGGGTCTTTTTGGCCAGAAAAGCACCATTCGACGAATAGATCAGACATGGAGTTTCCAGAGGTCTGGACGCGGGTGCCAGAGGGTTCCCCGTCTCTTAGTCAGGAGGTCCTTCCTCAGAGGAATCAGCCAAGGAGGTGCTGTCGCGAGGAGCACTGGTTCCGGGAACCAAGTCCTGTTGGGCCAATACGGAGCGACCAACAGGACTTGCTCCTCATCCTCCCTGACCTTGCACAGTGTTTGTGCAAGAAGGCTCACTGGGGGAAATGCATACTTGCGTAGGCCCCAGGGCCAGCTGTGTGCCAGCGCATCCGAGCCGAGGGTCCCCTCGGTCAGGGAATAAAACAACTGGCAGTTGGTCATGTCCGAGGTGGCAAACAGGTCTACCTGTGCGGCCCCAAAGCGACTCCAGATCAGCTGGACCACCTGGGGATGGAGTCTCCACTCTTCCGGGAGCACTGGCTGTCGTGAACGGCCGCACGATTGAGCAGGCCCGGAATATAAATGGCACGAAGCAACCTCAAATTATAAATAAATCAAGTCAAGTAGAAAAAAATAAAATAAAGAAGTGGAATAAAATAAATGAAGTAAACTGTGCAGTGAGTAAACTGTAGACTTATAAATATGTGGTTAACAAATGTACAAAGAAGTATAATGTGCAAACAGGTTTATAACAGGTTGTTACACAGTAACAACGAGAACAGAAAGTGTAGTGCAATGTCAGTATATCGATGGTCACATGATGTTAAGTGACTGAGTTCAGGAGTCTGATGGCCTGGGGGAAGAAGCTCCTCCTGAGTCTCTCAGTTTTGGCCATCAGGCTTCGGAAGCGCTTACCAGATGGCAGCAGCGTGAAATGAGGGTTTGCAGGGTGATTAGAGTCCTTGATGATTTTAGTAGCTCTACCTTTGCAGCGTTTGGTGTAGACGTCCTGCAGAGATGGGAGAGCTGACCCTGAGATACGCTCGGATAAGCGCACGACTCTTTGCAGGGCTTTGCAGTCATGACTGGTGCTGTTCCCATACCACGCTGTGATGCACTGAGTTAATACACTTTCTATCGCTCCTAAATAGAAAGTTTTCAGGATAGCTGGTGAAACCCTGAATTTCCTCAGCTGGCGCAGGTGGTACAGTCTTTGCCTGGCTTTTTTCACCTGTGTCTGAATGTGAGCAGTCCAGGTCAGGTCCTCAGAGATGTTTTCACCCAGGTACTTGGAGCTGCTCACTCTCTCTACTGATGACCCGCTGATCATGAGAGGGGAGTATGTCCGTTGCTGTCTCTTCCTGAAGTCCACAATCATTTCTTTGGGCTTGCATTCAGAGAGAGACAGTTGTCCTGGCACCATGATCTGTCCTTCAATCCGTGCAGACGTGTTTTTCTCTCTGCTCCCGCTGTGCTCTTGCGCTGTTTTGTTTTGTCTAGTGTTTCGTCTCTTCTCTTTCTCTCTGACTGCTGCTTTGCTGGATTCCTGAAAATACTGAAATGGAATTGATTAACTGGTCAATCAGCGCGATCAACAAGATTTTCTCACTAAGGAAGGGTGCCCTGGGAGAACCCACCTGCCCGGACGGGACCTTTGCCGCAGGGTACGTGAGGGACGCATGGAACAACTGGCAAGTCCTGTGCCTGGAGGCTCTGTCCGTGGAGGATGCGGAAGATTTATACATGATTGGATTATTGATGGCGGGGTTCCTATTCTTTGGCTTTGGGATTGCCCTGACCTATCGGAAGATTGGTAAAACAGCTGCAAGCAAATTCACCCAGCCGCTGTCTGTGGAAATTAAAGAATGCTTCGGGGTTGTGTGTGACCGTTTGAAGGAATTAGATCAGAAAGTGATAGGAATTGAGGAACTGAACCGTAAACAACGCAGTCCGGACTGCGGATACGCAGGGTAGAGTAGGCTCCATCGGGGTCAGATCGGTGAACTTTTACGGACTGTAACCGGTCTGGCCATGAGGCTGGACGTAATGTCTAGGAAACTGCACAGACCGGACGCGGCACGCTGAGGACCAGATCTGATTGATTGATTATGATCCGGACAAATTACCGAAGATCATCAAATGGATTAAAAATAATAAATTGTATTTGCCTGACCTAATCCTCACTTGGTCCCTATCTCTCGGTTGGGAGTCCAGCCGGGCAGCCGGGCAGCTGTCTTATCTCCCTTCAAGGACAAACCATAGAACTGAACTCGAAAACATCTGAAGTTATGGCTAACATTCTCACAGACTCACTCGCACCATACACAATACCTAACCTGATCCCACTACAACCGTCTGCCTGTCTTTATATATCTCCTCCCCCAGTCCATACAAAAAAATCCCATCACGTGACCACGTGTACTGTGTCATGTTTATGTTTATGTTTATGTTTTGTTGTGTTTTGCTATGTAATGCTTGCTAAACTGCATTCTTGTATTTCTGGAGAGCGTGTGGCGGCGCCTGACTAATCGGCTGCGGCCCGGAGGCTTGCTCCAAACTCATTTCGTTACACTGTACTTGTACATGTGTAATGACAAATAAAAATATTCAATTCAATATTCAATTCAATATTCAATAAAAAATATTCAATATTCAATGATGTTAGATGCTCCACCTAGTCCAAGTATGCCGTCTCATTGTTGGAAATGAGGCCCAGGACAACAGTATCATCAGCAAATTTGATGATAGAGGTGGAGCTGTGTGTGGACAAACAGTCATGCGTGTAGAGAGAGTAGAGCAGGGGACTCAGGACACAGCCCTGTGGAGCTGAGTGTGTCAGGGTGATGGAGGTGGAGGTGAACTAGCCTACTCTCACCACCTGAGGCCTGCCAGTGAGGAAGTCCTCAAAACATGCAATGGGAGCGTAGACCACCCTGTTTGTTGATGTACGCAACGGCCGCAGTGCTGTCTGTACGGACCAGAACGTGCTTTCCTCTGAGCAGCGTTTTGAACCCGTCCACAGACACGATACTGCAAGCCCCGTTGTACGTGGCACCCCAGCCGGTGGATGAGGCATCCGTGGAGACAACAGCATGCCTGGTCACTTGTTCTAGAGGCAGTCCTGCCCATAGAAATGAAGGGTCCGACCACGGGCTGAAAGTTTGGCGGCATCTCGGCGTCACTTGGACACAGAGAGTTCCGCTGTGCCATGCCCATCTCAGGAATCGGTCGTGGAGCCAGCGTTGAAGCAGTCTCATATGAAGCAATCCCAACGGCGTTACTGCGGCTGCGGATGCCATATTCCCCAGGAGCCTCTGAAAATGTTTCAGTGGTACTGCTATCCTGCGTTTGAACAAATTCACGCAGTTCAACACTGACTGGACGCGCTCCTCGGTGAGGCGCGCTGTCCGGGCGACCGAGTCTATCTCCATCCCGAAAAAAGAGATCCTCTGCATGAGGCAGAGTTTGCTTTTCTCCCAGTTGACCTGAAGCCCCAAACCAATCCTGGGGACAGACGCACCTGAAGATGCGTTAACATTCTGAACGGCAACCTGTGAAGGGACCGGTTCAGAAGTCGTAGATCCAAGATCGGCTGTAATCCGCTGCTTTTCTTGGGCACAATGAAGTATGGGCTGTAGAAGACAGTCTTCATATCAGCTGCAGGGACTGGCTCTATCGCGTCCTTCGCCAGTAGGACTGCGATCTTCGCCTGAAGCACAGGGGCGAAGTGAATGCCCCTGAACTTGGGGGGACGCAGGGTGAACTGAATCGCGTAGCCGAGTCTGATGGTACGGATGAGCCAGCGAGAGGGGCTGGGAAGCGCTAGCCAGGCTCCCAGAAACCATGCAAGCGGGACCAACAGACGTGCCCGCAGCGGGGCAGCCCTAGCCAGGCTCCCAGGAACCGTGCAAGCGGCACCATAGACGTGCCCGCAGCGGGGCAGCGCAGCAGCATGCAGGGACCCGACACGGACGGCATGGTAGTGGCCCGAAGTGGGGTCTGAGTGTGCTGTGCAACACTTACCTGCTTCCGCTGAGGGGGCACGCGAGTGTGGGGAGGCCACCTGTGTGTGTCCGAAACACAGCCGGCACCCCCTGCTGGCGATAGGAGAGGCGCCTGAGGGTGACAAGGCATGGGAGCATCGAACACCGCCAAGCGCGCTCTCTTGGCACCCAGAGATTTTGGAAACTGCTCTTTTATTGATAATTTGGGTTCCGCTGGTGCAGAATGAAAAGGAATTCCCCCCTGGCCATCCTCCAGGGAGGGAGAGGTGCTGCGGCCACCTTATGTTTATTTTTCATCTCTGTTTTTTGTTTATTTAAAATAAGACAAATCTGATATTATGTATATGAGCATATATGAGAAATAGTCATTATCAACTGGCCACAGTTTTGAGACCGCAATAGACGTGATGGAGTATAATGCGTTACGAGTTCGCTGAAGTACTGGGGAGCTAAACCATTTATGCTTTGTAAGTAATAAGCAAGATTTTAAAATGTATACAATGTTTAATAGGGAGCCAGTGCAGTGTTGACAGAACCGGGCTAATATGGTCATACTTCCTGGTTCTAGTAAGAGCTCGAGCTGCTGCGTTTTGGACCAGCTGGAGTTTGTTTATTAAGCGAGCAGGGCAACCACCCAGTAAAGCATTACAATAATCTAGCCTTGAGGTCATGAACACATGAATTAACTGTTCAGCATTTTGCATTGAAAGGATGTGCCGTAATTTAGATATATTTTTAAGATGGTAGAATGCAGTTTTACAGATGTTAGAAATGTGGCTTTCAAATGAAAGATTGGTATCAAAGAGCACACCCAGGTTCCTAACTGACGATGAGGAGTTGACAGAGCAGCCATCAAGTGTTAGACAGTATTCTAGGTTACTACTTGCAGAGTTTTTTGTCCAATAAATAAAAATTCATTTTTTTCTGAATTAAGTTGCAGGAAATTACTAGACATCCAATGTTTTATATCAGCTTTGCATTCCATTAATCTTGTGAATTGGTAAGTTTCATCGGGGCGTGAAGAAATATAGAGCTGAGTATCGTCAGCATAACAATAAAAACTAACGCCATGCTTCCTAATGATATTTCCCAGTGGTAGCATGTCCAGGGTGAAGAGCAACGGTCCTAGCACTGAGCCCTGCGGTACTCCATACTGAACTTGTGATCGGTGTGACATCTCTTCATTTACTGCTACAAACTGATAACGGTCAGATAATTATGATTTAAACCATGCCAATGCAGTTCCACTAATGCCAACATAATTTTCGAGTCTATTCAAAAGAATGTTGTGGTCGATAGTACCTAATGCAGCGCTAAGATCGAGTAACACTAATAGAGATACAACCACGATCGGATGATAAGAGTAAATAATTTGTAACTCTAATGAGAGCTTTCTCAGTACTATGATATGGTCTAAATCCTGACTGGAAATCCTCACAGATACCATTTCTTTCTAAAAAGGAACATAATTGTGAAGACACTGCATAAGCCAAGGTTTAGCTCTAAGACTATATGCCAAATTACTAGAGAGAAGAGTAGCACCACTCCAAGAAGGATGGAAGCCAACCCTCTTCAACAGGTCAGGTCTGCCCCAAAAGCTTTTCCAATTGTCTATGAACCCTATGTTATTTTGCGGACACCACTTAGATAACAGCCATTGAGTGATGATAGTCTGCTAAATATCTCATCACTCCTTTTAACAGGGAGCGGACCAGAACAAAAAACTGCATCTGCCATCGTACTTGTGAGTTCACACACCTCTTTAATGTTAATTTTGGTGATCTCCGACTAGCGAAGTCGAGCATTGTTAGTGCCGACGTGAATAATAATCTTAGAGAATTTACGATTAGCTTTAGCCAGCACTTTTAAATTTGCTTTGATGTCAGGCACTCTGGCTCCCGGTAAACGTGACTATGGTGGCTGGTGTCTCTATTTTCACGTTCCGTGTAATACAATCACCAATAACTAGGGCACTTTCAACAGGATTATCAGTGGGTGTGTCACTGAGTGGGGAGAACCTGTTTGATGTTCAGAGCGGAACGGAAGAGTGTTTTTTTGATCCGCGACTATGCCGCCTCACTGTTACCCAACTGCCCTGCTGCATGGGCTCTACAGCCGGAACCGAACAATGTACAACGTTCACTAAGCTAGTCGCATCCAAAGCAGTGTCTAAAGCTGTTACATTCTCACTACTCTCAAATAAAGTCTGGATGCGTGTCTTTGAAATCTGAAATTCTGAAATCTTCTCCGTCAGCCTGACTATCTCCTTACATTTATCACATGTGAATCCCTGCTCACCAACGGAGACAAATACACTAAACATGAAACATGCGGTGCAAGTGACTGACTGGAGAAGAAGACATGGCTTACCGTATTTGTTGATTAATCCAATTTACCAAAGTTGTTTGATGGAGTATATTTACTAATCCAGCTCACCACAGTTGTTTAATGAACTCAGAAAACAGGAGACCCTGGTGCAGAGATGGGAAGCTAACAGGCTAGCGAAAAGTTAACGTCAATATATGAATATATGAAGATGAGTAAGTTATAATTAGCAGTTTAAACAACAGAGAATTATATCAAATAAAAAAACCAAAAAACCAAAAGAGCAGAGCAGAGCACATGCGAGCACAGCAGCAACAGCAAACAGGGTAGACAGGAGCACTCGAGAACAGGAGCATTTGTAAATGTGTAAAATACATTTGTATATGTGTAAAATATTTTTTATAATAAACATGTTTTTATTGACAAGTTTTATTCAACTATTTTGTACTTTTATTTATTATTATTATTACTATTATTGTTAGATTAATATTTGTATGAATGTTTATTTAGGCAGAAAGGATTATTGTGGTAAAAATATAATTTGATAAACTGTATGAAGCTTTTTGTTAATGTTTACAAATGAATATTTATGCAATAATTATGATTTCTAAAAAATATTTATTAGTACCATTAAATTCTATCAAAAATACAAAAAAAAAACTAATATATTGTAACGTATGGACGGTGCTCATAAATGATCAACGGACCAATACTTTGATTAGTTATAATGACTCAAACAAGACCGGCGCCGTGAAGTCTATAGACCGACAGGTTAACGGTGCTAAAAGGACACAAACCATGCCTCGTGCAGCCCACGAGAGACCGTCATAAATAACAGCCCCCACCCTCTCTCACATACCAAAGGACATCCGAATAGATTATATGACTTTTAGGTATTTTTCATTTTAGGTGTTTACTGTTCCCTGTATGTATGCATGCTTTTTGTTATAACCATTTTAGATGTGTTTGATAGGTTAGAAACTTATAGCCAGTGAATGCTTAAGGAAGAATGACGTCAATCCTCGCCGTTCCTTTAATTCCTAAGTTAAACTCCCCATGCTTGGTCTCGAAATCTTTGTCTCTCAATTTGTAGACCGTCTATGTGCGTTGTGTGGTACTATGATGCATCAAACTCTTTCTTGTATGCCAAAACCCCAAAGTCTTCATACCAAAACCCCAATGTCTGGATACCTAAGAAAGCCATGAATATGTTAATGAGGTGAGACCCAAGACAAAGGGAGATTTCCCGCTTCTGAGTTCCTTCGCTCTGATTGGCTGTTCCGACAAAAGAGGCGTGCCCCGTCATGGCCCTTTAAGACGGTCTACAAACGCTTCTTCTGTCTCTTTTTTTCTTGCCATCTCTTCTTTTTGCCACCTCTTCTTCTTGCCCTCTTCGCTCTTCTCTTCGTCCCGCTTCGCCTTCGCCTTCTTCGCCATCTTCCAACGGATCTCATCACACAAAGGAACCAAAGTTGAATTTCCCGCGGACTCCAAGGACCCACCCTGCAAGATTCAAACACGGACCGGATCGCGGAATTTCCCTACACGCACGAACTCGCGATCAAGGAAACATATGCAAGTATCCCTTAAGCTGTCGTTATAAAGTCTTGAGCTTATACCAATAAGTTGGACTGATTTCTTGCTTGTGCTCAATAGGTGGTGTCGGTAATAACACCGCTTCTCTTCTCTCTCTCTCTCTCTCTCTCTCTCTCTCTCTCTTCCTTCCTGCTTTCAGTTAATTTGTGTATGTTTGTTTATTGTTTGTTGATTTATTAAAATATATATATTCACACGTGATTGTGCCTGAATTGCTCATACATAGGTCCCTTTTACGTTGAACCGACCCTGTTACAAATTAAAAGAAAGATACTTCTCCTGGTCAGAGAAGTGTTGTTTAAGAGTTATTAAAAGGTAGGTATTTGGTGGACAATTATCCGTCCTTTGAACTCAATTCTAGAATCAAAGAAATTTCTAAAAGTTGAATCAAGCCCTAGATATTAATAATTGTTATAATCCGTTATAATCAACTGTTAATATCCAAATTCCCCTCTGTGCGGATCTGTGCATATTTGATCGTAACACGATTAAACACATGCATAAATCCCGCACCATTTCCCCTGGGGCTCGATTCTACATATATATATATATATATATATATATATATATATATATATATATATATATATATATATATATATATATATATATAAAACAACAACCAATCACATGGTTGCTTCAATGCATTTAGGGGTGTGGTCCTGGTCAAGACAATCTCCTGAACTCCAAACTGAATGTCAGAATGGGAAAGAAAGGTGATTTAAGCAATTTGAGCGTGGCATGTTTGTTGGTGATTCACATGGTTTGGGGTTGGTGCTACAGGTAGGCCTGTTGGTGCCAGACGGGCCGGTCTGAGTATTTCACAATCTGCTCAGTTACTGGGATTTTCACGCACAAGCATTTCTAGGGTTTACAAAGAATGGTGTGAAAAGGGAAAAAATGTTTGTGCAGGGATTTTTAAATACAAAAAATAAAAGGATTCGTCTCTGGAGAAGCGTTCAGTCTTTCCGCTGGAAATGAGTCTCTGATTGGTTTAATGCAAGTTGCGCTCAAAACACACTCATGAGTCATGACTCATTAAGAGACTAGGTTCAATCCTTTTGGACCATGCGCCTGCCTGCGCGTTGACCGTTTCTTCCACCGTTAAACTAGCAAAAGTAGATTCGGACCTAAGTGCACCTGCGCCATGCGCTTTAGATCGTTAAAATAGGGCCCCATGAGTGTGACTCTCAAATGAGATGTACAACAATAACATTGTCATTTCACTGAAGAATTTGTCATCACTGTTCCAATAGTATCCTTGTCAGTGATCGAATTTGTGTACACATACTGATTCACATGGTTTGGGGTTGGTGCTACAGGTAGGCCTGTTGGTGCCAGACGGGCCGGTCTGAGTATTTCACAATCTGCTCAGTTACTGGGATTTTCACGCACAAGCATTTCTAGGGTTTACAAAGAATGGTGTGAAAAGGGAAAAACATCCAGTATGCGGCAGTCCTGTGGGCGAAAATGCCTTGTTGATGCTAGAGGTCAGAGGAGAATGGGCCAACTGATTCAAGGTGATAGAAGAGCAACTTTGACTGAAATAACCACTCGTTACAACCGAGGTATTCAGCAAAGCATTTGTGAAGCCACAACATGCACAACCTTGAGGCGGATGGACTACAATAGCAGAAGACCCCACCGGGTACCACTCATCTCCACTACAAATAGGAAAAAGAGGCTACAATTTGCAGGAGCTCACCAAAATTGGACAGTTGAAGACTGGAAAAATGTTGCCTGGTCTGATGAGTCTCGATTTCTGTTAAGACATTCAGATGGTAGAGTCAGAATTTGGCGTAAACAAAATGAGAACATGGATCCATCATGCCTTGTTACCACTTTGCAGGCTGGTGGTGGTGGTGTAATGGTGTGGGGGATGTTTTCTTGGCACACTTTAGGCCCCTTAGTGCCAATTGGGCATCATTTAAATGCCACGGCCTACCTGAGCATTGTTTCTGACCATGTCCATCCCTTTATGACCACCATGTACCCATTCTCTGATGGCTACTTCCAGCAGGATAATGCACCATATCACAAAGCTCGAATCATTTCAAATTGGTTTCTTGAACATGACAATGAGGTCACTGTACTGAAATGGCCCCCACAGTCACCAGATCTCAACCCAATAGAGCATCTTTGGGATGTGGTGGAACGGGAGCTTCGTGCCCTGGATGTGCATCCCACAAATCTCCATCAACTGCAAGATGCTATCCTATCAATATGGGCCAACATTTCTAAAGAATGCTTTCAGCACCTTGTTGAATCAATGCCACATAGAATTAAGGCAGTTTTGAAGGCGAAAGGGGGTCAAACACAGAATTAGTATGGTGTTCCTAATAATCCTTTAGGTGAGTGTGTATATATATATATATATATATATATATATATATATATATATATATATATATATATGTGTGTGTGTGTGTGTGTGTGTGTGTGTGTGTGTGTGTGTGTGTGTTATTTATTTATTTATTTGTGTGTTTATTTTGAAAGAAAATATATTACATTGATTTCATGTTTTATTTTATTTTTGTTACTTTTCAGGTGAAGACCAAGACTATTATATAACTGGTGCAATGCGACGCAAGTGTTTTTTGCTAGTTTCAGCCCGACAATTATAATTTTCACGTCCAGCGCCATGTTATTTAAATAACAAATGCACTCGCACCCATCTGTTCGTCCATGGGCGTGTTCTGAAAACGAGGTGTATTCAGGCGCATTGTTGGCGCGTTGCTATTTTGAGGAACTGAAAATGACTGCACAGTATTTTTTGTTATTTAAAGGGTACGTTAGTAATGTGCGCCTATAGGCGGGAGCACAACACTCCGTACACTCTGCGTACACTCTGCTTATTACACACACAGGGACTGCACAAACATTTTTAAATACAAAAAATAAAAGGATTCGTCTCTGGAGAAGCGTTCAGTCTTTCCGCTGGAAATGAGTCTCTGATTGGTTTAATGCAAGTTGCGCTCAAAACACACTCATGAGTCATGACTCATTAAGAGACTAGGTTCAATCCTTTTGGACCATGCGCCTGCCTGCGCGTTGACCGTTTCTTCCACCGTTAAACTAGCAAAAGTAGATTCGGACACGCCCTAAGTGCACCTGCGCCATGCGCTTTAGATCGTTAAAATAGGGCCCCATGAGTGTGACTCTCAAATGAGATGTACAACAATAACATTGTCATTTCACTGAAGAATTTGTCATCACTGTTCCAATAGTATCCTTGTCAGTGATCGAATTTGTGTACACATACTGATTCACATGGTTTGGGGTTGGTGCTACAGGTCTGAGACTATTAGCCTACTAGCTACTAGCTACTACTGGCCTGTTGAAAGCCCTGGCTTGCACTGGCCCAACAGTGGAAATGTGGCTAATATGGAGCTAGGAGCTGATTTTGATGACTGTCAAACTTTTTTTCTCCCTCATCATACAGCATTAGTAGGGTCTAAGGGGGTGATGCTAATCGGCAAAATTCCAATCGCATGCTATCTAGCAAAACCTTCACGTAATAAATGGAAGAAATTTAGCATTTTGTGCACGGTGCATAATGCAAAGTGACATCAATTAGGATTTCAAACAAGGCCATAAACTCATTTTTTTTCTCTGACCATTTAAAAGTCATTATTACATTTCAGTAAATGTTAAATATGTAAATGTTTTTAAAAATATGTAATTTAAAAAAAAAAATGCTTTTACTAAATATGTAATACTACACTGAAAAAAATTATTTGTACTGCTTGTTCAAATTGCTTAATTAAAATGAGCTAAAGCAACACAATTGCTATACATTTTGTTCTAAGAGTCTGATTGTGTTCAATCCACTTAAATATAAGTCAAATTGAAGTTTACTTAATCTGTTTAGAGATTACATGAATGATTTGAGTTGCTTTAACTGAAACGGGGTGGGGCTTGTTAGTTCCCAGTATGCTTTGCAAATGGCTAAATTAAGAGAGAGTAAATGTTGTTATTTTATATGTAAAAGTGTTATTTTATATATTTTTGAGCAAGATGGAAAGGGAAATACTTGATTGTGTTTAATATTCAATTGTGTTGGAATTATTAGAAGAATTTAAATTACAGTGGGTTACCATTGTGGAGAAGAGTGGAGCATTTGCTTAGGCTGTGGACGAATGAATATATAAAATGAAATGCTTAAATCATGTCAGGGAGACACAAAATTCACATAGAGACTACTTGAGTCACTTAAAATGTATTCATTCCATGATGTTAGTTACATGAACAAATTATGTTTGTTTAACTTAATTGATTCATGTGGGACCAATGTACACAATTAAATCATGTAAATCCAACACACTTTTTTTTCAGTGTATAATTCTATATAGATGAGATTTTATTTTCTTTGAAGTGATACACTGCAGTAAATGACTTCATACACAGTTTTTCCTGAGTTGAAGCCTTCAGAAAGTGTCAAAACCTTTATTTTCCTGCTGTTGGTCACCAATTTGTCCGTTGGTCTTGCCACATAATCTTGAGAAAACAACCACTCCCTGACCATCCTTGATGTGCAGAAAGTCTGAATACAGTAGGCCATATGCAAACAAAAGATGTGAGTTGTTTATTTTTAAAACATTTGCAAAACATTTTAAATATGATCCAACTATAAGAATTGAGACACAGAGCTGTATGAAATCTCTCTCTACATTATTTTATCATACAAATGATCAAATTAATCAGCTGGGAAACATTTGTTTGTAATATATTTTACCACTAAAATATATTAAGCAACTGTGCATATACAATCACTTAATGCAGCCATCTGGTTTTAGAGACTTTATAAATATTTTAAATATTTTAAAGTTCCAAAAGCTCAGCCACACCAAGAGGAAATGGAAGTGTTAGCAGTCAAAGTCTGGGCCCAATATAATATAATTATGCAGAAATTTGTTCATGCAAACTTCTTTTGTTGTCTGTCTGGCAAGAAATATACTCTACCCAGTGAACACGAATGCTTCAAAGTACATAACCTTGAATTAAAATGTTCACATTCAGAAAAAAATGGCAAATCTGCATTTGTTTTTTCTCTTTCAGTTCAATTCATGGTGAGGCAAAAGTGTTGTAAGGTTTTGGTGAGCAAATTAGATCCATCAAAGCACATACAACTGATTCTTCACTCAGATGAGAGGATAAACATAATCTCCTTGAGGTCTGTTACTGGCACAGTAATGAAAGAAAACAAGAACAAAAACAAAACATTGACATCTGCTTCAGCATACTACTTTAGCATAGTGATTATAGCTTACAAAACTGTTAAAAAAATGCTTACAACTAATTTTGAAATAATCTTTTTAAAATAATATAGTACTATTCATTGAAAACAATGCTGTCAGGAAACAGCCATCCATTTGAACCTGATGTTTTGAGCCTTGAATGTCCCAAGAAACAGAAAAAGTCAGCAATATTCATTTATAACCAGTAATTAAAAATAGGAGTATGAAATAAAAAAAATAAAAACTAAATGCAAGGGTTCAATCTAGCAGGAAAGAACAGCTTTGTACACATTTACACAATAACAGCAGAAAAAAGTAACCATAATATTAGAACAACGGTTATGATCAGAGGACAAATATGGGATGGGGTGGGGTGGGGTGGGGTGGGGTGGGGGGGGGGGGCATGGTTTGCCACTGCAAGGACAATCAGCTGTCCTTCCCGTCTCACTGTCTTAAGTGTCTTACATTACATACATTGCAGTTTATTGCTCTGACCACATCTGCAGCAGGACTATGGCATGTTCACGCAGGTGATCAAAAACCCTGGGCATTTTTCTCCAGGTGTTTTTCAGAGTAAAAGGTCTCTTTAGTGCCCTAAGTAATTGGAACTGTGACCTTAATTGCATGCCATCTGTAAACTGTTAGTGTCTTAAGGACTCTTCAACAGGTTCACATAATCGTTTATGGTTCATTGAACAAGCATTAAAAAAAACATTGTTTAAACCCTTTCCAATAATGATCTGTAAAGTTTACTTCCATTTTACACAATTATCTTTAAAATACAGTATCTTGGAAAAGGGACGTTTCTGATTTACTGAGACTATGGTGGTTGGACATTGGACCCTCTGGGTCCCCCTGGAAGAAAATTTTGTATATTTAAAAAAATGTATTTATCAATCTGGTGCACTTTGAGAGTTCGAAAATTAAGAGTTCCAAGCCTCAAGAAAATGTTCAGTGTGAAAATTGAAAAAAAAAAAAAAATGGTGAATTGGCTTGTACTTTAAAAAGGACTCAACCTCTTTTCAGTATCTTAATCTACATTGCGCTCACATTAGGAAGCCAAACAATTAAAATATAATAATTTTATATTCTTATTATTATTCATATGAATGTAATAGCCATATATTAGAAAATAAATGCACTGTAAAATAAGTGAAAATTAATATTTCATAATGCTACAGTAGGGAAAATATAATACTTTTGTCCTAATTTCTACACTTGAGCCTTAAACCTTGAGCTTTTATTTTGACAAAAACTGCAGTTGAGCTTTTATTTTGGCAGAAAACTAGTTTCTGTGAAAGGTTTACAAAAGCATCTCATTACAAAAATAGTGAAATGCTGTAATCATCTTCCCACAAAAATGACACATTATTATATGTCATTATTTAATTATGAAACTGTGATTAGATTAGACTATGGCAGGCCATACAGTCTTAAAATGCCCCTATTATGCTTTATCGATTGCCTTTCATGCAATGTGTAATGTAGCTGTCTGTGAATGTGAACAATCTGAAAAGTTCTGAAGCCAGAAGTGCACGATAAATAAAGTTATTGTCTCTCAAAAGAAAGAATCGACTCTGAACCACCTAAACGAGTTGTCAGGAATTCAAATCTCACTTCCATTATGGCTACACGTCACTGGGTAACACATATGCCTAATGCCCACGTTGTCCACTCGCAAACAACCTGACCCGCCCTCAAACGCTGTAGGTAGCTGCTGTTTCCTGTTGTGTACATACTGAGAAGATGCTGTTTTCTGCTGCGCAAAAGCAAATTCTCTTTGTAAACACTTCCAAATGATGAGGATGTGAAGAGTCAGTGGTTAAAATTACCACAGCGATACAACAGCAGAATAACTTTCTGACGATTGCTTCTCAAATCTATGAGAGGTCTAAATAGGATTTACAACACGCTTATCCATTAAAGATGGGTTAGTACACACTTTATTTGGAGCAACTTGCTCCTCAGAATCACAGCCTGTAAGTATGATTAATTATTGATGTATACATTTTCTACCAAGTGTTCAACATAGTTTTGCATTTTATATTGTGTATGTCTCTGGCTAACTCACGTTATTACGGTATTCTTACTGAAATACTTCTATAAATCAGCTGTGGGCCCACTATTACCTAAATTTGAGTCCATTAGTCTGTTGTTCTTTCTACTTTAAGTAATGATAAAGGATGGATGAAAGATTTTTTTTACAAACTTTAAATGTTACATCAGTCATTTGTGTTAGTGCTCGGCTAACGTATGCACTTTGTTATGATATAGTTGATGCATTTCCCACATATGCACCGCAATAAATTAGAAATATACACATCAGTTTGTTGATAGGCATACACTTGTTAATGCTGATGGTGAGGAGTTGCTACATCTCAATGTACGTCAAACAGAGTAGCACATCACTGAGATCACATCACACATCCTGCTCAAGTCATCCTTGTGATGGAGGTTTACATTGAATAACTAGTTCCTCCAATGTTTCATCATCGGCCTCGTGATCGAATTGATATTGTAAAATTGACACCATAGTTACTGTCTTTACTGTGTGTACAATCTGAGCTTCAGGAAGCCTCCGGAGCTGAAATTCAGTTTCCAACATGCGCTGTGAGCGGTAGACAAATCGCAAAAGACTGTGCCGCCTGGCCAGTCAGAGCAGAGTAGGCTCACGGAAAGGAGGGATTTAGAGACTGAATCATCGGACGTGTCGTTTGAGTATCAAAATGTGGTGATGTGCAAAGTATATAGTGAGAAAATTAAAGTGTTTTAATTTGTAACACTGTTGTAGGAAACCTCCAAAACAAAACCAGGAGCCTTTAAAAATAGCATAATAGGGGACTTTACTAACATGAACAATGAGCAATAAATCCAGCTGTTCATTGATTGTTCATGTTAATTCACAGTGCATTAACTAATGTTAACAAATACTACATTTGATTTTTAATAAATGTATTAGTAAATGCTAAAATTAATATTATATATACAATAAGGCTGGAAAAGCACCCTGAGGTATTGCTAGTGTTTGTGGTTATGAATAGGGGTGTAACGATACACTCGTGTCACGATACGATATGTATCCCGATATTTTTTAAGCCAATTTTACTATTAAATTATTATTATTATTATTATTATTATTGGTGTATTATCATCAGGAGCCACAAATATTCCCCCATTGCATTATTATACATTATATTCATTATACACTCACCTAAAGGATTATTAGGAACACCATACTAATACTGTGTTTGACCCCCTTTCGCCTTCAGAACTGCCTTAATTCTACGTGGCATTGATTCAACAAGGTGCTGAAAGCACTCTTTAGAAATGTTGGTCCATATTGATAGGATAGCATCTTGCAATTGATGGAGATTTGTGGGATGCACAAGCTCCCGTTCCACATCCAAAGATGCTCTATTGGGGTTGAGATCTGGTGACTGTGGGGGCCATTTTAGTACAGTGAACTCATTGTCATGTTCAAGAAACCAATTTGAAATGATTCGAGCTTTGTTACATGGTGCATTATCCTGCTGGAAGTAGCCATCAGAGAATGGGTACATGGTGGTCATAAAGGGATGGACATGGTCAGAAACAATGCTCAGGTAGGCCGTGGCATTTAAACGATGCCCAATTGGCACTAAGGGGCCTAAAGTGTGCCAAGAAAACATCCCCCACACCATTACACCACCACCACCACCACCAGCCTGCACAGTGGTAACAAGGCATGATGGATCCATGTTCTCATTCTGTTTACGCCAAATTCTGACTCTACCATCTGAATGTCTCAACAGAAATCGAGACTCATCAGACCAGGCAACATTTTTCCAGTCTTCAACTGTCCAATTTTGGTGAGCTCGTGCAAATTGTAGCCTCTTTTTCCTATTTGTAGTGGAGATGAGTGGTACCCGGTGGGGTCTTCTGCTGTTGTAGCCCATCCACCTCAAGGTTGTGCGTGTTGTGGCTTCACAAATGCTTTGCTGCATACATCGGTTGTAACGAGTGGTTATTTCAAAGTTGCTCTTCTATCAGCTTGAATCAGTCGGCCCATTCTCCCATTCTGACCTCTAGCATCAACAAGGCATTTTCACCCACAGGACTGCCGCATACTGGATGTTTTCATTCTTTGTAAACCCTAGAAATGGTTGTGCGTGAAAATCCCAGTAACTGAGCAGATTGTGAAATACTCAGACCGGCCTGTCTGGCACCAACAACCATGCCACGCTCAAAATTGCTTAAATCACCTTTCTTTCCCATTCTGACATTCAGTTTGGAGGTCAGGAGATTGTCTTGACCAGGACCACACCCCTAAATGCATTGAAGCAACTGCCATGTGATTGGTTGAATAGATAATTGCATTAATCAGAAATTGAACAGGTGTTCCTAATAATCCTTTAGGTGAGTTGTATATAGTAGTTTAATGTAATAATGTCACTGAAACTCTGTAAACCTTTTTTTTTTTTTTTTTTCCCTTTCAATGCAGGCAGCATTCTCTCCCGGTGCTCGCTATGTCCCGGCTCTCTCGCTATTAATGCACTATACATATAAGAATAAACCTTCTAAAATGCTTTGCATAATCATACTACCAAAACTAAATGTGATCTGATGATTTAAATGATGTTTGCGCTTTCACTAAGGAGTGCCGCTTTAAATGTTTGCGCTCTCACTTTGAAAAGTGCCGTTTCGGCAGCGCGTGCACTTCAGATTATCAACAATCACAGTTCTAATCGCAAGGAAGTGTGTCAAAATGACCGCTCTCAAACTGTAAATGTTTAGCTCATCTAACAATTTTAATTCTGCATTTTACTCACTCTCATGTTTTCGCGTGTCAAGCAATCATTTGAACGTCCGTGTTTACTACAGTATGCGCATTGTGGTAAATCTGTTCATCATAAACCATCGTTTGTGTCTCTTCAGAAGACCTGGATTTGGATTAGACCACTCAATTAGTTCTTTTTATGATGCCTTAATGACATTTTTTGGATCTTTTAAGTTTGAGAGGAATGGACTATAAATGGAGGGACAGAAATCCCTCAGGTTTCATAAAGAATGTCTTCATTTGTGTTTGGAAATTAAACGAAAAACGACTTGATGGTGAGTACATGATGACAATTTACATTTGTAAATTTTTGTTTGGGTGAATTATTCCTTATAAATAGGCCTACTACAGCAAGTTGATCCTTGGATAAAACAACTCTATATCGCGAATCATATCGTTTCCATCAACAATACATATCGGCACATTTTTACATCACAATATCGTTAAACGATATCATTACACCCCTAGTTATGAATGTCAAACTTATCCTTCTAAGGGTTCAAAAGATGTCATATGTTCTCTGTGGTCTGTCTGCTGACCATTCCTGGATGTGTACTATGATGATACAGATGAAGAACAATGTAGACAACAACAACGTCAAGCAAGTCACCAAACCAGTGGCGAACCAAAACATCAAATAACATTCTGTACGAAATATCTCACCAAACCCTTGACCCTACTGACATTTAGGAGAAAGGGGATTCATTATTAGGAGGAAGGCAAATCATTGCTGGAAGATGAACCAGACAAAAGAACAGTGAGAAATTTAATAAGTCAGGGTGTACAGTTGCCATTTTCCACCAAAGAAGGTTTAATCACATCATCCTTTACACCATTAAATCGTCAAAACAGAATGCCAAACTTGTAATGGTGACAGAAATTAAATATTTTCTCAAACTCACTATGAGAGGGGAAAAAAAAACCCCAAAAAAACAACAACATGCCTGAGGCGGGTCAAAATTTGAATTAAATGTTTCAGATTCCAATTAAATATTTGATCTACATGAGCACGTTAGGCATTAAGGGAAGACTGTCCATCAGCTCAATCACCTTTCAGAACAGTGGATAAATTACAGGTTAAGTTTCAAAGATGATGCCATTAGCTATACATGAGGCAGTGACACCATGTCCTCATCCACCTCAAACTCCTCAGCTCCATCAGGTGAGAAGAGGTAAGTGGGTGGCTTCCAGGGTGATTCGTCAAGGCAAGACGGGTATAATTTTCCCACGGCACAGCGGAAATCTTTGCCGAGATCCCAGAGCACACGCTCTGACACAGGCTGCCGCAAGGACCAGCAATCCAGCTCCAGGTCGTACTGATACAAAGCATACTTTGCCCGTTCGTTTAAGTGCGTCTCACGTATAAAGATGCATAGTGTATTTAGTAACACCACGGCGCGCACACAGGGGTCAGAGTACCGCTTGGCTGGGATGTTGGCAGCTAGACGCCATTCGTTTTTGTTGACATCATATATCTCTACCGTAACAGAGGAGCCATCGATAGTGCTCGTTGGCAGACGCAAACCCGAGTTGCCCACCACATGTAGACCACCGATATAGAAGAGGAGATCTCCTAATGCAGCTGCGGAAGCAAAGCAGCGACTAGTCTGCCGCATTGCCATTTCCACCCAAGTGTCGGCACGAGGGAAGTAACAGTACATGAGATCATGTGTCATGACGTAAATGCAGTCCCGGGCTGTTACCGCTGTGCTCCAACTCCATGCGCAGGGAAGAGGGCTGGTCACACTCCATTCATCCCGCTCGCAATCATATCGCTCCACTGTGCGTTTATTCAACTCGCCCCCCACATTATCACCACCTATAGCGTAGATGAAACCCTGACAATACACCAGCGATGGTTTAGTGCGAGCATAAAGCATGGGAGTTTTAGCCACCCATGCATTCTGCTGGGCATCCAGCCAGTAGAAACTGTCCACAGAACAATAGGCGGCTTGCAGCTTGCCGCTTTTGCTGCCGTGGGTAGCTAGTGCACCCTTCAGTGGTATCTGTCCACCGCCAATGTAGACATCATTGTCTGGGGTGACCAATGTCCCAACCTTCTGCAAGTCTCCAGGCAGGCTACACAGTTTATAGACCTTCTCCGCTTGAGGACTATAACAGACCACCGTGTGACGTGGACCTATTACGACCGGGTGGCTTTCAGCTGGCGGTTCAGCCTCTACAAAAATCAGCATTTCCTCCTTGGTCATGCCCAATCTGGGCTTGAAAAACTTTGGCATAGACTTGTACAGGCCTTGCACTACCACTGATTTGTCATTCGGTGGAAGACCTTGGAACCAGGCACGTTGGGTCACTTCAGAAAGCGCATCAATTCGAATCTGGCTGAGGACGGAGGAGAGATACTGAGAGCGTGCTTCCATGTTGTATTCCAGCCACAGCATGGCCGCCTCACGTACCGTTTCCTCTTTCTCCACGTTGAGATTATCGCTGCTCAGGAGGTCCAGCAGGAGCTCGTGCGAGAGCTGCAGGAAAGCTTCCTGTCTGTAGACAACAGAAAATTTGTGCTCCACCATGCGCTTAGCACTTTGCTTCAACTCTGTGCAACTGAACAGGTCGCCAATGCTTAGCATGCGGACGCAGTTTTCAGCTGTGATTTTCTTGACCAAGTATTCTCGACACTGCAGTAAAACATCTTCCACCTGAGAGGAAATCAATGAAAGACAGAAATAAGTAGACATAATTAAATAACTGTATTATAGATATAGAGATTCTTTAAATGGCACACTTCTAAAAGGTAGGTGGTTATATTAAGAAGAATTTATTGAAAGGCTCCTTGTGGCCAATTCTCAAAAAATATGGAACCATGCTTGAACGTCATGCACATCCCAAATTTCACAATGATCAGCCATTCACCTTATTGGCTGATGACCATTTCTTTTGTGGGCATTTTAAGAGATGAGAACCCTACAAATGCCAAACTGTGCTGATCAAGATCTACAACAATGGCATGTTATGACAGTAGTGTGTGACCCATAGGCTTTGTGAGTAAAAGCATTGTATGTATATGTGAGAAGAATGTGACTTCTTTTAACGCATTAACCTGTGGAAGAGTGTGTGCATGTCTTTCTAACCTGAAGAAAACAGGCCGTCTCGTAGAGAGGTTCAACAGTGGCGTCGTTGATGATCAAGTTGCCGGTGTAAGCATATGTTATTATGGTCTGCAGCGTGATGGGGTCAACGTTTCTAAGATGAACATGGGTCTGTTTGCTCTCACTGAGCCCGCTCATAAACATGGCCCTAGAGGAACACAAAAAAAAAAAAAAAAAAAACAACACCACCACAACAGGTCAAACCAAATAACTACTTTGAATAAAAAAAACTTGACTTGACTGAAGATTGAGTATTCAAAGATATTTCAAGAAAGTACGGCGTTAGAATGAGGACAGGAGAACAGCAGCACCACAGGTTACTTTGACAATGTTAGCGTTTAACATGAAATGACAAATAAATGCAAAAAGTGGTTCGCTTAATTTGATGTAAAATTACAAGCAGTCAACAATGAAATTAAATACTAGACAAAACTAAGATTCAAGCTTGTTCTCAGTTTCAGTTGGCCAGTGACGCTGCTGGCATAAGTAGTGAGAGTGCTGAGGGAGACGCAGCAGGGGGGTATTCCAGAAAGCAAGGTTAACTTACTGTCACATATACCTTTAACTCCCGGGTTGATTAACCCAAACCTTGCTTACTCGAGGTATGCTGGCTCCAAGAATGTGTCCGTGATTAAGTTCAGACAACTCGGAGTATGTTTCCGGTTAACATGCAAGACATTCTCAACAGAGTGAAGAAACGACGAGTCAGCATGGAAACAGATGCTCGCAATTCTACTTCCTTTTTTTGTTTAATGGCGATTTACATAACCTACATAGTGCACATCACCACCTATTTGGTGGTTGTGCAATAATTTTTTCAATCTTTTCGTTTAATAGTAAGCTTTATTCACTGAGAATAAACATTATATTGTTTGTTTGATACCAATTCATTTAAATCAAATCAACATTTATTTTTATAGCACGTTTGAAAACAACATAAGTTGACCAAAGTGCTTTACACTCTCAACAAGAAAAAAAAAAAAAAAAAAAAAAAAAAAGACCAATACAAATTGACAATACACCCAATTACTAAGACATGAACCTTGAGGAACCCCTGATAGGACAGGCTGAAGTTGAAATAGAATTCCCTAGTTCCACAGCAAAAGTTCTTTCATGCAAGTAAGAAGAGAACCATTTTAGAGCATGCCCCCGACTCAAGCGGTCAAGAACAATCCTGTAATCCACCGTATGAAATGTTGCACTAAGATCAAGAAGCACTAAAACAACACAATTCCCAGCATCCACCGACATCAACAAGTCATTTGATACTTTGAGAAAGGTAGTTTCGGTGCTGTGCCGAGACCTAAAACCAGATTGAAATAGACCCTTTTCACATTTCTGGGTTTCTCAGAGCGGAAGTCGTCATAGTTGGGTTAACTTTTATAGCAGTGAATGAGAGTATACATTAAGTATATTTTTTTGTGTCCCCATTTGCTCAAATGACAAAAGAAAAACTCCACAATAATGATTTCACAACTTTCAAAAAGAGAAAAAAAAAATAGAGTGAGATTGATAACAGCAGTAAAAAGAGAGAGAGATGTACATTATTACCATCACTCCAATAGACGCTGTATTAGAAACACCCTCACAGCAGCGGTAACTTGTTTTGTAATTTGATGCAAAAATAATATAATACAAAGTATTAGTGTTATAAATGTCCTTTTTATTTTATTTTATTTTTTTAATGAAAATACAAAAAACTTTGCAGGATTTACGATATTGATGACCGTTAAAATCACAGTCTGTGAAAAGGGTCCATTGATCAAAAATTGTGTTTTCATTTGAAAATGTTGAAAGTTGATTAAGAACTACCTTCATTATTTTAGCCATGAAAGGCAGTTTGGAAATCGGCCTATAACTGTTTAAAATTGACGGGTCTACTCACCACATCCCAGACCTGAATTAACAGGCATAACATCAAGAGAACAGTAGGCTGGTTTCAAGTAATGAATAACTTTTAGCACATAAGGTGTAACAGGCTCAAACATAGCTAATTGGCCAGCAGTCAGAGTCAGGGGGGGGGGTCCGGGACAGGAATAGAGATACTAGCTCTAATAGTAGAGATCAAATCCTAATAGTAGATATCTTTCAGACTGTGAAGGTTTTTTTGTGATTAGGTCAGAGAAATTTTGCACCTTGGACGATTAAATAAACTGCTGATAAGTGACCATACAATCTCTGAGTATCTCATACAAGACTTAGAGGAGCTTGACTTTTTTCCCCATTTCCTCTCTGCTTGTCTCCAATTAACCAACTCCCTGTGTTAATCCAGGGCTGGGATACAGCTTTAGATTTTACCTTTCTAAGTGGAGCTATACCATCCAATATAATGTTACACACAGTGTTAAAATCAGCCACCAACTCCTCTAAACTAGATCGATAAAGTTAGATCAATGGCTAGTGGCTGCGTAAAAGAATTAAACGCCTCAGAAAACTTAGAGGCCACCAGAGCATTAATGGGCCTGGTATGACGATCAACTGACTCAGGGCCTAGAGTAGGCTCAGTGAGCCTCACATTAAAAATATATATATTTTTTAAATGGTCTGAGAGCCTAATGGTTTCTATCGCCAGCTCACACACCGGAATCCCCCAGGACAGAACCAAATCCAATGTAACAATGCAGATCCATGTGTGAGATGACAATTAAATAAATAATACATTTATTTGAATTGAATTAACATTTAAACATTACCTTGTCACAATAGTGCTTTAGAATATATAATATTGTATATTGTAACTATATAACACATTTAGTTATATTAATATAACTATATTAATTATAAAGACACCTCTGAATATATCTTAAGCAATTTAACCCTGGAACATAACGTGCTCCGGAGCAGGTTATGTTCAGAGAGTGAGTTGCTATGGCTACTTACATATCCTGAAAATTATCTCCATTTTTGGAATCGAAGTTGAGGTTATCCGCTTACTTATATACCCAGGTATGTCACATAACCTGTTTTTCTGGAATACCTCCCTGCAGGTCAAAGTTTAACCCTTAAATGCATTCCTCGGGTCTTTAGCAACCCGGGACATCATTCACTACCCTCCTCCTCATTCATTTTTTAAAAGTTAGACATCAACATTCTTGTGATCAAAATTCATTAAAACATTTTTTTAAATATTGTTAAAAAGTCACACATTATTAGTTTGTCACATGTAGTAGACCATTTTTGTGCTGTGGGTAATTGGAGGATTTTCCAACTGGCTACCACCGCAACTTCCGCAAGTATATTTCAAACCTGTGGGAAGCACTGAACACTTTCATTATTAAAAAAATAATAATTTAAGAATGAATATAACAATATAATAAGAACATAATATTTTTATTTCACAGAAAACTTGTTTTACAAAAAAAAAAAACTGCAGGGTTACCGGTTAACTGAAATATTATTATATGAAACTGGGCAAATGTTCTGAACGTTCTGAACGTAGATCCAGACATCTAATCTGACTCCTGACCTGTAATGCTGCCTGAATCATAATCATACACTGTTCATTCGTTGGCCAGAGGAGAACTGGCCCCCCGACTGAGCCTGGTTTCTCCCAAGGCTTTTTTCTCTCCATTCTGTCACTTGATGGAGTTTTGGTTCCTTGCCACCGTCGCCTCTGGCTTGCTTAGTTGGGGACACTAAATATTCAAATATATTATTGATCTTCCTGCCCTGATCTTCTTCGCATGCCTTGGACATGGCAACCTTTTTTCACGAATGTGTCTTGGCCTGAAGGACAGACACAGGTAATCGCACACTCCTCATTCGTCGATTTCTCACATTCACTTTCTGTTTAGGCTTGTTAAGTACAAATCTACGGAGCCTCAGAACAAATCACCATTGTACACATTATGTTATCATTACTAATTTATTTAATATTCAGTACACATGCACAAAGTGTAAAACGAGAAGGGCATAGTTTAACCAAAAAAAAAAAAAATAAATAAATAAATAAAATAAAACACAAAAATGGCAGTTGCTGCGTTTTTTTGCGTTGCTCTGCGGTTGGCTCCTCAATAGGCGTATCATATTGCGGTTATCACGACAGCCCTAAAAGGGAGCACTCTTTGCCTGATGATATTAAATGTCAATACATGAATATAAATGTTTATTTAAGCCATTAGTCAACTAATCACATGTTTCTATTCATTTAATTACTTAAATATATGGGGGGAAGAATATATGCCTATTCCGCACTCAAGCGCACACAAAGCTTGCAGCAAAACCCTGTTAGGCAAGTAGCCTATATGCTGAGTTTCAGTTCATTGATGAGATGTGCTGCAGTTCAGGGAGACTGACACGGCAAAAAGCACATTTCCGCTGGTTAGTCCAGTTATGCCATCTCATCGTGCCCTTATAAAGTCATAAAGACTTTTTTGACGCATATTGAAGAATTTATTAGGTAAAAGTGTTTCCATCGTAGTTTATGTGCATGTTTGCATGCTCCGGAGCAGGTTATCTTCCAGGGTTAGTTTGCTTAAGATTCAGATGAGTGTTATATAAATAATAAACAAACCCGATTCCAAAAAAGTTGGGACACTGTACAAATTGTGAAAAAAAAAGGAACGCAATAATTTACAAAATCTCATAAACGTACATTTTATTCACAATAGAATATAGATAACATATCAAATGTTGAAAGTGAGACATTTTGAAATGTCATGTCAAATATCGGCTCATTTTGGATTTCATGAGAGCTACACATTCCAAAAAAGTTGGGACAGGTAGCAATAAGAGACCGGAAAAGTTAAATGTACATACGAGGAACAGCTGGAGGACCAATTTGCAACTTAGGTCAATTAGCAACATGATTGGGTATAAAAAGAGCCTCTCAGAGTGGCAGTGTCTCAGAAGTCAAGATGGGCAGAGGATCACCAATTCCCCCAATGCTGCGGCAAAAATAGTGGAGCAATATCAGAAAGGAGTTTCTCAGAGAAAAATTGAAAAGAGTTTGAAATTATCATCTACAGTGCATAATATCATCCAGAGATCTGGAACAATCTCTGTGCGTAAAGGTCAAGGGCGGAAAACCATACTAGATGCCTGTGATCTTCGGGGCCTTAGACGGCACTGCATCACATACAGGAATGCTACTGTAATGGAAATCACAACAAGGGCTCAGGAATGCTTCCAGAAAACATTGTCAGTGAACACCATCCACTGTGCCATTCGCTGTTGCCGGCTAAAACTCTATAGGTCAAAAAAGAAGCCATATCAACATGATCCAGAAGCACAGGCGTTTTTCCTGGGCCAAGGCTCATTTAAAATGGACTGTGGCAAAGTGGAAAACTGTTCTGTGGTCAGACCAATCAAAATTTGAAGTTCTTTTTGGAAAACTGGGACGCCATGTCATCCGGACTAAAGAGGACAAGGACAACCCAAGTTTTTATCGGCGCTCAGTTCAGAAGCCTGCATCTCTGATGGTATGGAGTTGCATGAGTGCGTGTGGCATGGGCAGCTTACACATCTGGAAAGGCACCATCAATGCTGAAAAGTATATCCAAGTTCTAGAACAACATATGCTCCCATCCAGACATTGTCTCTTTCAGGGAAGACCTTGCATTTTCCAACATGACAATGCCAGACCACATACTGCACCAATTACAACATCATGGCTGCGTAGGAGGAGGATCCGGGTACTGAAATGGCCAGCCTGCAGTCCAGATCTTTCACCCATAGAAAACATTTGGCACATCATAAAGAGGAAGATGCGACAAAGAAGACCTAAGACAGTTGAGCAACTAGAAGCCTGTATTAGACACGAATGGGACAGCATTCCTATTCCTAAACTTGAGCAACTTGTCTCCTCGGTCCCCAGACGTTCGCAGACTGTTATAAAAAGAAGAGGGGATGCCACACAGTGGGAAACATGGCCTTGTCCATGTTTTTTGAGATGTGTTGATGCCATGAAATTTAAAATCAACTTATTTTTCCCTTAAAATTATACATTTTCTCAGTTTAAAAACAATTGATATGTCATCCATATTGTATTCTAAATAAAATATTGAAATTTGAAACTTCCACATCATTGCATTCTGTTTTTATTCACAATTTGTACAGTGTCCCAACTTTTTTGGAATCGGGTTTGTAGTTGTAGTATATTAATTTAACTAAATTTGTTATAGTTACGGTTATATAATATACAATATTTTATATTAATTGTAAAGCACTATTATAACAAGGTAAAGTTTGAATGTTAATTCAATTCAAATATATTTTATTGTCATGTCACATTAGTCTGAATTCAATTAATTAGCATCAAACAAACAATATAATCCTTATTCTCAGTGAACTGGTGGAACCTTTGCAGGGGGCTGAATTGGAACGTCCTAATCACTTAGAATCCACTATGGAGTTGATTTTTCTTCTTCTCCCTAACAAAATTGTTTAATGCAGCATTCTATATGTATATAGTTGTGTTTGGGGTGTTTTAAATATTGTTAAAAATAATTCATATAGCAGAGTTGTTTGTGGTGGGGTAAATCAAGCGCGATATGCGGTGATGTCACAATTGTGTTGCATTGTGGCATATGGAACTGTCTGAAGTGAACATATGAAGTAGACTCGCTCTATCGGTCAAAAATCGAGGGAGCGAGGGTCACGAAGTGGAACCCAATTCAAAATGGCGGCAGGGATTCCCACGAGGGGAAGTGCTTAGGGAAGTTCACAAGTGCATGTCTAAAAGTGGAGTGGAATGCAGCCAATGTTGTTTGAACTTACAGATGCATTTTTGGCATACCTCGAGTAAGCAAGGTATATGTGGCGGTAAATTAACCTTGCTTTCTGGAATAGATTAGCAAATATATTGCTCTTGCTCTGATTAGCAAATATATTGTTGTCTTTGTTTTTGTATTTAGACCAACAGGGACCTCTGATTTCTGTATGCAGAAAACTCAAAATTGTAAAAATGGCATTAATAAAAATTGCAGAATTTAAAAGAACTTCACATTTTTGTAATGATTTTATACATTACGCAAAAAAATCTAAAGCTTTTTTTCTTTTTTATGGTTGATGGAACAATCAGTTAAATGGTCATGTATTCACAAACACCTGCTCTACCCACCTGAAGTAAGAGCTGCAGGTGGCCAGCACCATCTTATGACAGGGGAACTCATTCTCCTCCACCAGCAGTGTGATGTCAGTCAACAACTTCTGCTCGTAGAAAAACTTCAGCTGTTCCAGCACAGAAACCGCATAATCTTTGTTGACTGGCCGACGCTCTCCAACCTCCGACATTTTCGTATCCCATGAGTTTTCAACCAGCTTTCTGATGTCAAAGCGTAAAAGTTCCTTTCGGCAATGGCCTGTTCCCAGAATACTTTGAAATTAAGGTTATTCCTCTACCATGCTGAGTCACAACTTTTACAGCACTCCCCGGTGTTCAGCTGTCTTGGAGGATGTTAGGATTGAGAGATGAGAAAGTGTGAGGTAGAGGGAGATGTCTACATCAGAGCACCTGCCATGTGAAAAATAAGGGCACATTAGACAACTAAAGACAAAAAAAAAAAGAAGGAAAACCTGACTGATCCCCTATTAAATACTAATATATTTTTTAAAGTATTTAATAATAAGTAAAATTACAGTACTAACATTTATGGCTGTCTAAATTTATTAGCTTTTTTAAGCTTCTCTTTCTGTGCCACCAGACACTAAAACACAACATGTACTCTGTATGCGTAGCGGTCCATCCATGTGAATGGACACTTTTCACAGACTGTGATGACAGAAAGTTATCAGCATCATAAATCGTAAAAGTTATTTTTTTTTATTTTTTTTTTTTTATGACTGCTGTTATCAATCTCTCTCTTTTTTCCTCTTTTTGAAAGTCGTGAAAACACTGTTGTGAAGTTTTTCTTTTGCCATTTAAGCAAATGGGAAAATATAAATTTAATGTAGTCTCATTCACCGCTATAGAAGTTTACCCAACTATGACGACTCCCGCTTCTGAGAAACCCGGAAATGTGAAAAAGGTCCATTGAAAGCGGACAGGAGGAGAGTTCAGCTGACAATGGAGATGCATGATCAACTAACTTTAAACCCTTGTTTGCGCTATATCCAGTTGACTGCTATGACATACACATGTAATTTTCACTAAAAGTAAAATTGGTGTCTTAACCTTTGGGGGGCTTGTTAATGAAGCACAGGTAAGGGGAACAGTGACAGAGGTAAACCAAAGTACTGAAGTAGCCTAATGGCAATGTTTCCAGACAATATATGTAAACTTTTTCATCTTCCAAAACTAAATGGTGACGTCAGTGAACATGCAATTTGAATTTGTGACGATCATCAAATTAATCTGGAGATTATTGGTTTGTTGAATTGTCAGTATGGGTTGAGACCAGGGATTGACATTAACATCCACCAACCCGCCATTTGCGGGCGGATTTCAGCTGTGGCGTGTAACAGTCACTCCCACTAGCCACTTTGGCGGGTTGAATTTTATTGTAGTCTAATCAAAAGGCATCAGTTATAATCACGTTGCGCATTACAACCAATCACAAGCGATTCTGTTGAGTTTATGAATGCAATATCTAATAATCAGAAGCATTTAGATTAGTTATCACTGAAACGCCAGTTTTGTTCAGAGCGTGATCTCATTCACTGAAATCTGCACTCTCATCATAAACAACAAACCAGAGATGTAGCCTACGTGCGATGTACGCAAGAGATTCATTCATCATACAGCAATTTACTATTTTTGTTCGATTTCAGCAACGAAGAAAGTTTCATACAAAGATCGCAGCAGAACCATTAATTAAACCATTAAGCATTAATGTGACTGGCATAAAGTCGGTTTGACGTTGGACGTTCGATATTCACAAATTTAAGGACCATCTCTAAAGTTACATACGACATTGGTATACACGTTTCTAACTTCAATAGCATTTGAAGAGAATGACTTACAGTCAGAAAACCAACTGTAAAGTGTTCACTTAGGTGTCAGGTATGATGCACACCTTTTAGATTTTTGATATTTCATAAAATAAACTGTCAAATCACATGAAAATTTGGATATGCATTTCACTAGGCTACTGTATGGGCTCATGCACAAAATATGCTAGATTTAAATGCCATAGCTGATAGAACACTGATGAGAATATTGCTTGAGTATAAATCATATTTACACCAAAAATCTTTTTTTTTTTTCAGACAAGCAACTGTTAGTGTTTCTCTGTCTAGATTAAGGAGCTTTACACACAACCTTATCAAAGCTAAATAGGTCTATTTGATGACTTGTCAAGTTATATATTTCATGTAGACTTGATTTGAATGTGTACAGTGGTCATTTACATATAGCCAACAAAAAAATTTGGCCAGGCCAGAAAAAAAAAACTTATTTCTGGCTTAGGTGTGGGTCACAGTCACTCAGGTATCATTAACCAACCACTGCATCAAACGTAAATATAAAATATAATATTTTATAGCCTATAAAATCACAATGCATCTTATTATGAGGGATGCACTTTGGAGGGACTGACAAGTTCATTAGTTCAGATCAGTAATGTAATATTACTCTCTCTCATATATATATATTATATATTATATATATATATATATATATATATATATATATATATATATATATATATATATATATATATATATATATATATATACACACACACACACACACACACAAACCAACATAGAAACAACTATATAAATAAAGTAAAGTTAAAGATTATATTAGCTTAATTTCTTTTTAAGTGAAGAACGTGTTTTGATCCGATTACAGTGTGGCTCAAGCCATCTTACTGTGGTACGCAAACACGTTAGTGTTTTAGCTTCAGTAAACATTTGATCACATCTGGAGGCGAGCAAGGACGCTGTTATCAGGATCATAACCACGCTACGCTGTTGAACAGGCCTGCTAGAGGTCACCTTACCTCCGATGTGCTGCTCGGAACTCCGGCTGCTGCGCATTTCTGTCGGACCCACAACACACAAAGACGAAGCTTTTTCACAGACAGCAGGCTTCTAGAAATGCTCGGTCCTTCCCGGATCGAAACCAGATGTTTTATGTGCCTACAACAAACACATTGACGCCCTGATCATGATATCAAGCGCATATTACACAAATTGGTCACTGCTATAGCAATATGCTGCTAAATATATCTGCATTAGCAAATCTAGCTACAAACAGCTATAATTTCCTGCAATTAACCACATCGATATTAACGTATCGAAGAACGCTCGTGCATTTAAAACATTTACACTCTGTATGCAACGATGAAGTGACTTAATCGGGCCTTTAGACACCGCGTGAGCTACGGAAGCCTAATTTAAGAAGTTGCTTCGATCAGGAAAGCTAGCTGCATGCTAGCAGCCCGAGAATTAAACCGGTAGAATAGAAACCAGCGACGAACGTGTCACCGAAGGGGGCGGGGACAAACGTCTTCCTCCTGGCCCGCAGGATGATATGAGGAAAATACATTATGCTATAAACGTCGTCTATAGCTAAGACGTCTTACAGTTCGATCAATATTATAAATTATACACTGGCTATTAAATCGAATATATTTTAGGCCTACCATTGACGTGCATGTTACCTTTGAATTGTCTGAACAGAGACTCAGGCAATATTTTTCCAATCTTCTATAGTCCAATTTTGGTGAGAACGTGAATTATAGTTTCTTGTTCTTGCTGACTGGAGGGGCATGCGGATCTTCTGCATCTTCAATGTGTTTTGTCAAGATTAGAAAAGGTTTTGATGATAAAATAGTTAAAATAAATGTTGTAATATGAGGCGTGACACCACACCAGCTAAACGTTTTAAAAGTACCATTTCCATGTGGGTTTAAATGTACAGTTTGCAAAAAGATTTGATTGTAGGGCACGATTCCCCTCACACAGCAAAAACGATTTAGTATGATAAATTAGAGATTTACAGCAATAAACCTTCCACAAAGTGCACATGATAAAATCTGAACATACATGTTAAATAGACGCTCTGGAGAAACGAACCACGTGCCAAATACACTGACGGCTGCAGAAGTTTGGCCACACGTAGGAATGTGTCACTGCTTAGAGAACAAGTTACCAAAACGAGTCATACGTCTTCATTAGTCTTTTATATCAGATATATTTATTGTTTTCATTTTAAACCAGTCAAAAATATTAACAGCAACAACTCCTATTAATAATAAAGACACAATTCAACAAAAAACTTTTTGTTGACTATGATATAAGAAAAATTAAATGTTTAAAAACATGTATTATGTCTATTAAAATCAGTCAAAACATAGAAAACACCATAATGCATATTTATGTGTATATATTAAGCATTTATAATATAACATAGGGCCTATATAATATATTTGCCTCGTCTCACTGTTCTAAAAGATTTTGGTCCTTAAAAACATGTTTTATTTTTTTAAAACATACATTTTCAACATATTTTAACTTGGGACTGAATGGGTATCATTGAGACGATCAAAGCCGCGGTGTCTCTTACGATAGCACGCGCGGGGTTTATAAGCGCGTGACATTCTCACACACTTTGTGGGTTTGTTTGTTGTAGCGAGTTTTCACAGCGATGGGACAGCGAGTTTGTAAAGTGAGTCCGATGATTGGCGAGGTGTACGATCAACATCTGAATACACCCCCAAAACCCAGCATCAATACGGCGGTTCAACATCCTCATCCTCGCGATGAGACCCCTGTTGATGCTGGTGAGGGAAACAGCCTAGAAAGGAGGGAGGAGAGGAGAAAGTGGATGACGAGAGGAAGGCGTCAGGGAGAGTGCAGGAGAAAAGAAAGAGCAATGAGTGGTGGAGGAGGCTGCCCTCTTTCTTCAGAGGAGAAACTGGTGAAGGAGGAGAGGAGGGTGATGGAGAGAGGAGGAGAGGAAGGAGTGGTGGAGGAGGCTGCATTCTTTCTCTACACAATATCAAATACACATCAGTAAATATTATACCAAAATCCACATCGATGCCATGAGATCTTTATTCCATAACGTGACATTTTACATCTATATGTACTAATGTTAGCTAAATATTTAATATCAGATAAAAATTTTAATATTGGTCTATTAATTTATTAAAATACATTTAAATGAATAATTATATATGGATTAAATGTTGTATGTCACGAGACACTCCTCTCACTTCAGTGAAATGTTATGTTATTTGATCTTCTAATAGACTACATCTTCAGCTGCTACAATTTTGGTGTGGTGTATGAAGGGAGACGTCTGGAGGATGATCTTATAGCAAGTCAAAATAAACACATTATCAAGGCAGAAAATGTTTGCCCTGCCTCATCGTCATCTTTTACTCGAAGTCCTCTTTGTGTATCTTTAAAAACAATTTCATTAGGTGGCTTTGAAATATGTCACAAAGACCCAAGTACGAAGACAAATACGTTTATTTGGCAAACAAAAGAAAAATATTTGAAAATTATTTTCCTTGAAACTAGTAATGTATCTGCCATTGCATTGTGACAGGCTCAGACTACAGATTATGGTGGGCTATTTGAAACAGCAATATCAAGACAGGTTAATCACTACAATATGGTGCAAACACATGTAAAATTTAGGATGCTTTTGATATCAAGTTTTGTTATCAGTCAGTGTTGCCAGATTGGGTCAATTATTTCAGCCCAAAAACTCACCAAATCCACCCACTCTAAAAAAATAAAAATAAAAAAATAAAAAAAAAACACCCAAAAAACTTTAAATGCCAAATTAATGTGATAGAATTTTATTGCCATACAAATCAAGGTTGATGAGTACCATTTTTATCTCCTTAAAACATAATGTTGATGACAAAAAAATCCCAGGAAAATGGATCAAAACAGGGCAAACACATTAAAGAGAATTAGCAAATATGACTAAAATGTCCAGGTGGAAACTGCCAAAATGGCAATCAAGAAATTGATGGACTTAACCCTCAGAAAAACATAACTTTCAATATCAACAGTAGGAATAAGGAATAAATAAATTTATGTGCAAAAAGTACCAATATAAGAGATGGGGAAAAAATGCTGCACGCCGGAGATCTGGCACGCTAACGGAAAACTTTAAGCCCTGCAGAGGTCAGGCTGCTGGGCTGGCAGGATCACCCTGACCACTTCGTGATGGTCCTTGAATGTCCTTCTCCCTGTGAGACTCTGGTCCAGTTCATGAGGTGTCATGGTGGAAGACTCGACGAAGAGAAGGCACGGCACATCATGAGGCAGGCAGCTCACGCTGCCAACATGTGCCTTCGAGGAGTCCTCCACCATGACATAAAACTGGACAATCTGCCTATAAACAGCAAGACATCTGAAGTCAAGCTGATTGACATGACATGCTGAGGAGTTTGCCGTACAGGTCATACTCTGGTATGTATTGTCTGTATTGTATTGGCACTTTAACTCCAGTGATGAGTTATCTGTTAATGCAAACTTCCTCATCAGACAAAATCTCTTTCCTCCAGAAACAGCTGCGTACTCCCCTCCACAGTACCATGTCAGAGGGATGTACTACGGCAGACAGGTGACTGCATGGTGCATGGTCACTAGGGGTTCTGATGTTTGTGATGTTGTGCGGACATTTCCCTAGTGATTATGACCTGCTTCTGCTGAAACAGAAGCTCTGGTCCACCTGTCAACAGGTGAGATCTAGTATTAATAATTCACAATCATGCAAAACATCTCAAATAGAGCTGATGTAAAGTTTAAGGCAATAATCAGACGTCCCTCCCGTCTTCCTGCACAGAATGCCATCATCTGCTCAGGGCTCTCCTGCAGGAAAAGCCAAGCCGGCGACTTGGTCTGGGGCTAATCCTGTCCCACAACTGGTTTAAGGTAGTGAACCTAAGATCGGCAAAAAAAAAAATTTAATTTCTTTTCATAGGAAGAATTTGCCATGTCAAAACGTTTTTTTTTTTTCTGTTTTGCCTCAGGTCGTCACATAAGGCCACTCCAGTTGGCATCTCTTGTGCAGCTTGGCGTCGTGCAGCTTCCATCCCTCCTCTCGCCTTTGTATCTTGCGAGGCGAGCAAGCCTTGGGTAGCGTCTTGCGCCATGGTTTCAGGGAGCAGTATTTGCATCTGGTGGTACTGCTCCCAGAAGGATATGTACATACTTCTTTTGGTTGCCCCTTTTTGTTTTTCCCATCATGGCCCCTCCGTTCCTGAGGTTCCTGCCACAGCTGTCTAAATGCCAGAGTTGTCTGTCTCCATCTCCACAATGTCAGAGGTTCCTTCTCAACCACCTTGATGCTACAGCTGGAGGTTTCCACTATGGCTGTTCCAGTCCTGTCTGTCTCTTCCTCCTCAATCCCAGATATCCTCATCTCAGCCACCCTGGTCTCCCAGCTTCCTGTCCCACGACTGGTTTAAGGTAGTGAACATAAGATCGGCAAAAAAAAAAAGTATTTCTTTTCATAGGAAGAATTTGCCATGTCAAAACGGTTCTTTTTTTTCTGTTTTGCCTCAGGTCGTCACATAAGGCCACTCCAGTTGGCGTCTCTTGTGCAGCTTGGTGTCGTGCAGCTTCCATCCCTCCTCTCGCCTTTGCGTCTTGCAGGGCGAGCAAGCCTTGGGTAGCGTCTTGCACCATGGTTTGAGGGAACAGTATTTGCGCCTGGTGGTACTGCTCCCGGAGGGATATGTACATACTTCTTTTGGTTGCCCCTTTTTGTTTTTCCCATCATGGCCCCTCCATTCCTGAGGTTCCTGCCACAGCTGTCCAAATGCCAGAGTTGTCTGTCTCCATCTCCACAATGTCAGAGGTTCCTTCTCAACCACCTTGATGCTACAGCTGGAGGTTTCCACTATAGCTGTTCCAGTCCTGTCTGTCTCTTTCTCCTCAATTCCAGATATCCTCATCTCAGCCACCCTGGTCTCCAAGCTTCCTGTCCCACAACTGGTTTAAGGTAGTGAACCTAAGATCGGCAAAAAAAAAAGTATTTCTTTTCATAGGAAGAATTTGCCATGCCAAAACGTCTCTTTTTTTTCTGTTTTGCCTCAGGTCGTCACATAAGGCCACTCCAGTTGGCGTCTCTTGTGCAGCTTGGTGTTGTGCAGCTTCCATCCCTCCTCTCGCCTTTGCGTCTTGCAGGGCGAGCAAGCCTTGGGTAGCGTCTTGCACCATGGTTTGAGGGAACAGTATTTGCGCCTGGTGGTACTGCTCCCGGAGGGATATGTACATACTTCTTTTGGTTGCCCCTTTTTGTTTTTCCCATCATGGCCCCTCCATTCCTGAGGTTCCTGCCACAGCTGTCCAAATGCCAGAGTTGTCTGTCTCCACCTCCACAATGTCAGAGCTTCCTTCTCAACCACCTTGATGCTACAGCTGGAGGTTTCTACTATGGCTGTTCCAGTCCTGTCTGTCTCTTCCTCCTCAATCCCAGATATCCTCATCTCAACCATCCTGGTCTCCAAGCTTCCTGTCCCACGACTGGTTTAAGGTAGTGAACATAAGATCGGCAAAAAAAAAAAAAGTATTTCTTTTCATAGGAAGAATTTGCCATGTCAAAACGGTTCTTTTTTTTCTGTTTTGCCTCAGGTCGTCACATAAGGCCACTCCAGTTGGCGTCTCTTGTGCAGCTTCCATCCATCCTCTCGCCTTTGCGTCTTGCGGGGCGAGCAAGCCTTGGGTAGCGTCTTGCACCATGGTTTGAGGGAGCAGTATTTGCATATGGTGGTACTGCTCCCGGAGGGATATGTACATGCTTCTTTTGGTTGCCCCTTTTTGTTTTTCCCATCATGGCCCCTCTGTTCCTGAGGTTCCTGCCACAGCTGTCCAAATGCCAGAGTTGTCTGTCTCCACCTCCACAATGTCAGAGCTTCCTTCTCAACCACCTTGATGCTACAGCTGGAGGTTTCTACTATGGCTGTTCCAGTCCTGTCTGTCTCTTCCTCCTCAATCCCAGATATCCTCATCTCAACCATCCTGGTCTCCAAGCTTCCTGTTATGGTTCCTGTCATGACTGCCTGGTCCTCGTCTGCCCCAGTGGCAGGGTCACCCTGACCACTTCGTGATGGTCCTCGAATGTCCTTCTCCCTGTGAGACTCTGGTCCAGTTCATGAGGTGTCATGGTGGAAGACTCGACGAAGAGAAGGCATGGCACATCATGAGGCAGGCAGCTCACGCTGCCAACATGTGCCTTCGAGGAGTCCTCCACCATGACATAAAACTGGACAATCTGCCTATAAACAGCAAGACATCTGAAGTCAAGCTGATTGACTTCGAGTGTGGGGACATGCTGAGGTGTTTGCCGTACAGGTCATACTCTGGTATGTATTGTCTGTATTGTATTGGCACTTTAACTCCAGTGATGAGTTATCTGTTAATGCAAACTTCCTCATCAGACAAAATCTCTTTCCTCCAGACACAGCTGCGTACTCCCCTCCACAGTACCATGTCAGAGGGATGTACTACGGCAGACAGGTGACTGCATGGTGCATGGTCACTAGGGATTCTGATGTTTGTGATGTTGTGCGGACATTTCCCTAGTGATTATGACCTGCTTCTGCTGAAACAGAAGCTCTGGTCCACCTGTCAACAGGTGAGATCTAGTATTAATAATTCACAATCATGCAAAACATCTCAAAATGATCAAATAGAGCTGATGTAAAGTTTAAGGCAATAATCAGACGTCCCTCCCGTCTTCCTGCACAGAATGCCATCATCTGCTCAGGGCTCTCCTGCAGGAAAAGCCAAGCCGGCGACTTGGTCTGGGGCTAATCCTGTCCCACAACTGGTTTAAGGTAGTGAACCTAAGATCGGCAAAACATTTTTTTAATTTCTTTTCATAGGAAGAATTTGCCATGTCAAAACGGTTCTTTTTTTTTCTGTTTTGCCTCAGGTAGTCACATAAGGCCACTCCAGTTGGCATCTCTTATGCAGCTTGGCGTCGTGCAGCTTCCATCCCTCCTCTTGCCTTTGCATCTTGCGAGGCGAGCAAGCCTTGGGTAGCGTCTTGCGCCATGGTTTCAGGGAGCAGTATTTGCATCTGGTGGTACTGCTCCCGGAGGGATATGTACATACTTCTTTTGGTTGCCCCTTTTTGTTTTTCCCATCATGGCTCCTCCGTTCCTGAGGTTCCTGCCACAGCTGTCCAAATGCCAGAGTTGTCTGTCTCCACCTCCACAATATCAGAGCTTCCTTCTCAACCACCTTGATGCTACAGCTGGAGGTTTCCACTATGGCTGTTCCAGTCCTGTCTGTCTCTTCCTCCTCAATCCCAGATATCCTCATCTCAACCATCCTGGTCTCCAAGCTTCCTGTTATGGTTCCTATCATGACTGCCTGGTCCTCGTCTGCCCCAGTGGCAGGGGTTCATGTCATGGCTGTCCCAGATGTTCCTGCCACAGCTGTCCGGGTATCAGAGCTCCCCATTTCATCCACCCTGGCATCAGAGCTCCATTTAGTTTATTCTGGGTGTCCATCCAGCCAGTAAAAGCAAATCTGAAATAAATAAAATGTAAATTAATGTTTACATTTCAGCATTTTGGAGACTCTTTAACTCAAAGCACCTAGTATTCCTTTAAATATACTTTATTTATACATTTTATTTATATTTTATTTAAAATAAATGTATATGTATATAATGTAAAAGGTTTTAGACTTAAATTTAAAAATGCAGCATTTCTCTAAACGATGTAAAATGTAGGGACAACTTTTTATAATACAATTGTTTACTAAACATTTTTCTCAGTGATCCATGTACTGTAGTAACTTATTTATTTTCTGTTTATGAAAATGACAAGTTTATGTTTGAATAAGGTCTTCTTCTGTCTTTGAAACCAACAAAAATGCAAAAGACAAAAGTAATGCATTCTTTGCAATATTTGAACAAATTATTCAAAATTGGTTTATTAAAAGTACTTTTAGCAAAAAAAAAAAAAAAAAAAAAAAAAATTAGGGATTTAACACATTAAAAGTGCACTTGTTAACTTTGAAAAGATACTCTACTTTAACAAGAAAATAAAAATAAATAATATTTTTGACAAATCTGTTTTACAGGTAAGTGTCCTAGAATTCTACATCAGTGTATCGTTTAAAGACAACATCAGTTGTCAAGTATTTTTAAATGAAAATACTACTATATATGACAGATTACAAATTGTAATCAAACTTGTATTTACAGTCAGGAAACAGTAGTCGGTTGCACGGCAATAAAAATCTCCGGCAGCCTGTCAGCTGTAGCCACAGAGATGTTCTAAGTCAGGAGTAAGCACTAGAAAAGAAAACAAGACACACTCAATATAAAGCACACTTAATAGTGTGCAAACATCTCACGAGAAACCAGGTTAAAGCAAGCACAAGACATAATGGTTATGTTTCACCTCAGTATCAAATGGATGTAAAACAAGGATAAATAAAGCCAAATTAACTTGTTTACAACACAGTAAACGTATAGAGCTATTAATGAATGTGGATAGAAGCTCAGATTTAGTTTTGGAAGAATTTCATGAAACATTTTAAGTTCATATGGAACTTTGAGATATCTGACTTTTGCATGCAGAGCAGACTTTAAGAAGCTCTATAGGGTAAACGTGAGATTATGCTGTCTGACTTTTAAGAGCCTAATGTTACTAATGTTGTCCATCTCTTTTGTTTCCTGTGTTTTTCTGGTGAATGAAACTCAGCTCATTTTCCTATGGCCAGTCTCTGAGTTTGAATTATTAAAGTGTGGCTCATTCAGGACGAATTTACTTTGCTTTGCCCCCACACTCATTTTACGATTCTTTTGTTCTGATAATTATGTTACAGTCTGGGTTAGTCTGATAGCCAAGCAATGGACATAAAAAAAAATATTTGCCCTAATTGGCACTAAGGGGCCTAAGGTGTTCCAAGAAAACATCCCCCACACCATTACACCACCACCAGCCTGCACAGTGGTAACAAGGAATGATGGATCCATGTTCTCATTCTGTTTACGCCAAATTCTGACTCTACCATCTGAATGTCTCAACAGAAATCGAGACTCATCAGACCAGGCAACATTTTTCCAGTCTTCAACTGTCCAATTTTGGTGAGCTTGTGCAAATTGTAGCCTCTTTTTCCTATTTGTAGTGGAGATGAGTGGTACCCGGTGGGGTCTTCTGCTGTTGTAGCCCATCTGCCTCAAGGTTGTGCGTGCTGTGGCTTCACAAATGCTTTGCTGCATACCTCGGTTGTAACGAGTGGTTATTTCAGTCAAAGTTGCTCTTCTATCAGCTTGAATCAGTCGGCCCATTCTCCTCTGACCTCTAGCATCAACAAGGCATTTTCGCCCACAGGACTGCCGCATACTGGATGTTTTTCCCTTTTCACACCATTCTTTGTAAACCCTAGAAATGGTTGTGTGTGAAAATCCCAGTAACTGAGCAGATTGTGAAATACTCAGACCAGCCCATCTGGCACCAACAACCATGCCACACTCAAAATTGCTTAAATCACCTTTCTTTCCCATTCTGACATTCAGTTTGGAGTCTAGGAGATTGTCTTGACCAGGACCACACCCCTAAATGCATTGAAGCAACTGCCATGTGATTGGTTGATTAGATAATTGCATTAATGAGAAATTGAACAGGTGTTCCTAATGATCCTTTAGGTGAGTGTATATATATTATATTATATTATATTATATATAATATATATATATATATATTATATTATATATATATATATATATATATATATATATATATATATATATATATATATATATATATAAACCTTACAGGCTCTGTTCCAAAACCTAGCAAGCTACCTACATAGGTAGAACGGAATTGCGTTTGTGTGAAGACTCAGGATCTATTGAAGAGAACGTATGCAACGCAGAAACTCATACAAAGTGGAAAAAAACACTTGTTTTTGATCCATTAATGCATCTCTCACTTACTGTATGTAATCTCACTGTTCGAAGCGCCAGTCAGAGGAAAATGCCTATCAACACGTGGTGTCATGAATTAAGCAACGCGTCTTTTCATAAGATAAAGACACACAGTCTCATGAATAATTATGAGACACTGATTTACCAATTTGGTTTATATAATTTATGTGCCGAAATGTATTGAAATGGAAATCATAATTATGATCAATTTTCAAAATGAAAGCGTATTAGTGTGGACAAGGCCCAAGCAAGGGAGCTCACTAGTTTTTGGAACAGAACCCAGGTGTGTCCAACATTACAAGCATGTGAACTCTGACCTGGTGAAGCGTGCCAGTGTCCCGAGCCCCACAATTCCTGTTAGGCCATACAAGCAGAGCAAGATGGTGCCCATGATGACATCAGCCCGCAGGACGTACGACTGCCAAATGACAAAATAGAGTACCAGCAGCACTGTGGCCCCTGTGGCAATCAGATTCAAACCTGTGTAGCCCTCGCTCTCCTGAAGGTTACCCTTGACCCCTGAGGAAGAGAGACTGACGTGAGGCCAATGAAAATGCTTTACTAAACAATGTTTTTTTTTTTTAATAAACAAAAAAAGGATTGATCTCATTGATTGAAACATTGATCTCACCCCAGTGCACCCTCAGGACCTCCAGACCGGCCATGAGAAACAGCAGACACACGTCTAGAGTGAGTCGGCCAACAGGGTAACTCAACACATGAGCTGTCAAACAGCATAAGATTTACATGCATTTTCATCTCTCCTTAACAAGACAAATAATTTATCATGCAAGTCTGTAGCACAAACAGTGCAGGACAGTTTTTAAGGACATTAATTAGTAGTACTCACTCTTGTAGATGATCATGGAGAGGGTGGACAGGAAGTAAAACACACTGAAAGCTGCTGAGAGATACAGCAGGATCTGGAGCAGCACAGATGACAGCTGGTGTTGTTTAAGGCTTAAAACATTGAATACATATGTAATAAATATGAATATTAGGCTACTATGTTATAAATCTAATTATTATGAATTTGAATTGAGTTAGCAAACAGGATGAAGAAATGCAATTCAATTTTGAATGTAAGGAAGTAGAATTAATATTAATTTAAAATGAAAAGTAGAAAATTAAACTTTTTTATGCTATACACATGTTTTTGTCAAAACAGATTTTATTAAAACGTTTTGAAAAAGAGTTTAAAAGGCTTTGTTTGAAGTTTGAAAGTTTATTAACCAGAAAGAGAGACAGACATGGATGGATGGATAGATAGATCTGGTTACTTGTAAGTTCAACAATGATTTGATCTTCCTTCTCACAAGTTTGTCCATCCATTAATTTCTGTTCAGGGACTGTTATTCCGTCAACATTCAGAAAAGGATACAACACTGTTGTTTTTGCCTAAAGGGAAAAGCACAGAATTGCATTTGACATCCTAAATAAAGCAACCTAAGATAATCCAAATATGCTCACTTCGGACATATTAAATGAAACGCATGAAATAATAAACAGTTCTGGCACTTTCAGACTTCCATATTAAAACACATTCTGCTTTTCCATAGAGCACAGGAACCTCGACAGGCATATAACGCAATTAAACCACATAAAAACGGTTAAATGTTTCAAACCACTACAAAATACTACAAAAACATACCGTTCTAACTGTAATGGGTGACATTGCGTTCATTTTCGCTGATAAAATCAGTATCTATGGCAACGGAGCGGGTTACCTGCACGTCCAAGCGCCATCTTGATTCTCTACTCCGGTTCGCCATCGCCAGGGTTTAGTCTTTGGCGCCTCCTATGAACCGGAGTGACGTCAACGTGCATGTAATACACACACACACACACACACACACAGAGAGAGAGAGAGAGAGAGAGAGAGAGAGAGAGAGAGAGAGAGAGAGAGAGAGAGAGAGAGAGAGAGAGAGAGAGAGAGAGAGAGAGAGAGAGAGAGAGAGAGAGAGAGAGAGAGAGAGAGAGAGAGAGAGAGAGAGAGAGAAATACCTTCTGTATTCCACAACATGATTTGTGTAATCATCAGAGTGTGTAGTGAAGCTGGAACAAAAGGCAGTGCATAGGTAAATAAAGAAACATGAGAATAAAACTTTCATTTTCAGTGGAAGCCTACACATTATATGCACATACAAACCTTGTTATTTTTACAGGGTCAGTCCCTGTAGCCCATTGAGTTTTTTCTCTTCATGGTCCATCTCTCAGTTGGTCTAACACAGCGGGATCTGGCCCACAGATTTAACATCCATCACTCCACAGTGAGCTGAATTATTACAAACTGGCCAACACCGTTCTTGGAATTTGCGAGCGGAAAGACTGAACGCTTTTCCAGAGAGGAATCCTTTTATTTTGAATATTTAAAAATGTTTGTGTGCTGCTGCGTGTGTACTTCCTACCCTGTGTGTGTAATAAGCACGCGTTGTACACCCGCCTAAAGGCGCATATTAACACACTCTTTAAATAACACAAAAAATACTGTGCTGTTGACTTTAGACCAGGTTTTTGTTGGTCAATTGTACAGTCGTTGCCTCAAAATAGCAACGCGTCAGCAATGCACCTGAACACACCTCGTTTTCAGACCAGCATGCCCATGGGGCGTGTAAGTATATAGTATTAACAAGTGTAGTATGAATGTAATCTGAAAATACTACATTTGCCATGTTTTCATTATAACGTGACCCACCAATATCAGCTGCGGTGCATCACTGTCATTCACAAATCCTCTCACGTTGCCCTAATGAGATAATAAAGTGTCCATTGTATATGTACACTTCAGAATCTTGCCAGAAATAGTAGGACATCTGGGTACTTTACTCTTTAATGAGTACTGTGAATTCGGACATAGGCCTACTTTTACTACATGCTGTTATAGAGAAGGATGCCATTTCGGATGCAGCCTATGAAATGCGTAAAATGACTGATGACAGTTCTCAATTAAAAGGACACAAGGGCATTAATAAAACTAGAATTCAGTTATTTAGGGAAAATTCATATGAAATGAAAACATTCACAAACATTTGTTTTGATGGGTTGCTGTGCTACCATTGTACCAGTGCTTCTGCAATCGCCAATTTCAATGGTCAATTCTCAGTATGGGGTGATTCTCAACTGGACAGCTGCATCCGTTAGGCTGTATTCTTCCTTATCCTTCTGATGCTTCTAGGCTAGATTCATCTTCTGCAATGAACGCTAGAATATGGCAGTCTAAGTGCAAACTGCTATGCCAGTTTTGTAATTTGTAAGGCCATTTTGGGGGAAAAATATATATATTAAAAATCTATTTATTAACTCACTTTGTATTAATGCAGTACAGTTAATGACAACCATTTGTGGTCTCCCAGTGGTTTACATTATGGACAGTTCAGCATTATGTGTCACTGCTCCTGTCTGATCAGCCCAGGTTTGTTCAGTTGTGTTGGTTTGTTTGTGCGCAGCCATTTTTGCTCAATGGCACCTCAGTTGTAATGTTAATCAAATAAGAAAAGACAAGCAAATCACTCACTTCTCTTGATTGAATAGCTTTTGTAACTTTAAAAAGGATTTATCTTTAATTTATACAGTGAAAAATTGCAATGTATTTTACATTTGTTTACTATTTCTGTATCTAAAAAACTAATGTTAGGCCTGTAAGATACTGGAGACAATAAAGACAGCGAGTGTGACTGCACGATAACTGTTTTACTGAAGACAACTCGGAACCGTCATTGTTGCTGTTAACAGCGCGCCCTAGTGGCAACACAATACATTACATCTCCCCTTCTTCAGCTTATTTGTGGGGATACCATAGACAGCAGACTAAATAACTGAAGGTTTCTTAAGCAAATTTAAAGGCAAAAAAAATAAACAATCTTCAAGGTACCTTCCAAATGAATGACATTATACAAAGACACCACACTTGTAATTTCTTAAACTATTCAGGAGCAACTTGAGATCCTTACCAACTATAAAAGCAATCAACAAACAATAAGGCCTACTGGATTGTTTCACTATTGGACTCAACTGATTCAGTCTTCCAGGGGGTTTAACTACTCTGCCATGCTTAGTGGTGTAGGGCAGAGTGGTTGACGCACATTCAGGGGTTCCTTGAAGGCGATGCTGAAGTCTCAACTAGGGGAGGAATCAGTTCGCTCTGGAAGGACATCAGAAAACTCCTCCCAAGGCTCATCTTGCATGTGGTGACGGGGCTGATTCGCTCTTGCAGTGCTTTTGCGAAGGTGCTGACAGTTCCGGCGGAACTCCACGCCACCAGAGTTGACGATGTAAGACCTGGGTGTGTGGCTATGTTGCTGGATGACAACAGCTGGAGACCACTTGGAGTGGCCAGGGTAGGGCTGCATTCTGACTTCTTCACCTGGCACCAGTGCAGGGTGAGTGTGCATCATCCTGCCTTTGTCGTAGTAGTACTTCTGGGAATCCTTGGACCTATTCAGCAGGTGTCTGACTTTCAAAGAGTTGTAGGCCTTTGGGACAAGTAGTTGTTGAGCTGCAGGGAGTTTGTTTCTGGGTCTTCTACCCATGAGCAGTTGCGCTGGGGTCAACTCTACTGTCTCTAGTGTGGTTGTTCTGTAGTCCAGCAATGCCAAATGTCTGTCTGGAGCTTTGTTCCAAAGTCTTTTCACTATTTGTACTGCACGCTCTGCCTCTCCATTTGAGTGAGGTGTGAGGTAATGATGTGATATGTGATATGCCATAGCTCTCACAAAAGTCTCTAAACTCCTCTGATGCATACTGGGGCCTATTGTCTGTTCTTATCCCATGACGACTGAACTGTGATTTCAGTATTTCTATGGCAGTACGGCTTCGCTGATCTTTAAGCTCGTCCACTTCAATGTATTTTGAAAAGTAATCCACGAGAAGAATGAAGTGCTTGCCATCAAATTCAAAGATATCCGAGGCAACAGGTTCAAATGGCAGTTCTGGGGTTTCAGTTGGCTTTAGAGGCAATCTTGGTAGTTTGTTTTGTAACTCGGCACATTTGCTGCAATTCTTCACTATCTCCTCTATCTCTGCACTCATGCCCGGCCAGTAGAGCACTTCACACGCTCTCTGCTTGCTTTTCACAATTCTTAAATGAGACTGGTGTATGAGTTTTAACGTGCTCTCTCATAGTGGGTGGTATTACTATACGCAGCCCTTCATCACATATGGTCAATGTGGCTGAACAGTGGTTGGGGCATCTCTCCTGTGTTCCGGCCAACCTTGCTGGATGATGTGTTGTAAGGAGCTCAGTTCTTTTTTTGTGCATTCCTGTAGCTCAGCGTACTTCTCTTCACTTACAGCTACATAGTTCAGCATGGGTACACATTCCAAATGTTCCAATTCTGGAGTATTGTGTGACAGTTGCGCCCTGGATAATGTGTCAGGCAGCTCCATATCCTGTCCCTTGCTGTCCCTTCAGTTAAATCATACCATCCTTTGTATGTGCATGGGGGTGGAAAGCAGTGATTTCTTAAAAATGTCTTCCAGTGGTTTGTGGTCATTATACACAGTGACTGACTTCCCAAAGATATAGTGATGAAACTTTGTGCATGCATGTGTAACAGAGTTTAAATAATGTTAGTTAAATTCACGCATAAATTGGGAAAACTCGCCATTGGCTGTTGCATCACTTGTATTCACGTACGTTATATTGAGGGGCAGTGCTACGTATTCGCTAGCAGTTTCACAATGCTTCGCTGCTGGTAAGCTGCTTTGATAATTGCTCTGTCTTAATAACCAAGTTTGGACTGTTTTCAGGTGCAAAGCTTAACTTTTACACTACACTCAAGTTTACTGCTTCTGTTGCCACGTGTGCTGTGTGCTCTCGCACGTGCTGAGTGTGTAACTGTGCCATTTTAGATCTGTGCGTTCTTCCTTTCTGTATATAATTTATACAAAAATATGTAAAATATTGGTCACTTGAGTTTATAGTTTCTTTGCATTAAGTTCAAGTTCAAGTTCGTTTTATTTCTAAAGCACATTTAAAAACAGCCAAGGCCGACCAAAGTGCTGTACAAGTAATAATGGGAGAAATATACATAGAGATAAGAAAAAAAAAAATCTGTTAAAAGATAAAGAGGTAGAAAGCAAAAGTATAATCACTAGAAAGCAAAAGTATACACATATATCTATCCACAGATACATATACATGTACATCCATACATATACATACACCTACTCTCACACATATATGGAAATACACACATATGTATAAAACCACACTTGTTTTAAGACAAGTTTTAAACTCCGATAAACTGGAAGCCATTCTGACCGAATTTGGGAGATTGCTCCAGAGCGTGGGGCCAGCCACTTCAAAAGCTCGATTTCCCCTTGTCTTTAGGCGGGTTTTGGGGATCTTTAAAAGTAGCTTTCCCTCCGATCTCAGTCCTCTCACAGGGGTGTAAAAGTGAAGAAGATCAGTCAGATACGAGGGAGCTAGATTATTTAAAGATTTAAAAACAAGTAGTAGGATTTTATACTCGATCCTAAACTGGGTGAGCAACCAGTGTAGAGAGCGCAAGAGGGGAGTAATGTGATCAAATTTGTTGCGTCTCTTTAGAAATCTAGCAGCAGCGTTTTGAATTACTTGCAATCTAGAGATTTGCTTCTTTGAGATCCCATAGTACAGGGAATTGCAGTAGTCCAGTCGCGATGTAATGAAGGCATGAATTACAGTCTCTAAAGAGCTCTCTGAAAGGAAGGATTTGATTTTAGCGAGGGAGCGAAGGTAGAAAAAACTTGAACCAACAACAGTACTTATTTGTTTGTCAAATTTCAAACAGCTGTCAATAACCACTCCCAAATTCCTCACTTGGGGAGAGGAGAAAGGACTTAATGACTCAAGATCAATAGGATTAATTAATGTATGTAATGAGTATTGAGAAGAAAATATACTGTTTTATTTTCTATTTTCTTTAATATATGTCTTATTCAGAATTCTGTCCACTATATGTTCACGATTACTTTGAGAAAATGTATATTGAGTAGTTTCATGATGCTTCGCTGCTGATTTTACATGCAACGGTGATGCGGTGCCCTAACCAACCTTTTGGCCGTGTGTTTTCCTCAGGCCAATAAAGAAATTTTGAGTGACCATCCACCTGATTCTCTGCCAATTTATACCATCGACATTAACACAGTCACACATGGACGATAGAAAGCATCTCCTTTTCTACCTGTGCATAGCGGGTCTCCGCATCGGTCAGAGACCTGGAGGAGAATGCAACACAGTGATTGTCCTGCAAGAGCACAGCACCTAATCCACTGCTGCTTGCATCACAGAAAATTTCAACTGGCTCTGATGGGTCATAGTACTTCAGTACAGGGGGGTGTGAACACAGTTCTTTGAGCCTTGTGAAGGCTTGAGCCGGTTGCCACGCAAACTCCACATTGCTTTTCAGGAGCTGACGCAGCGGTGCATCTTCCCCGCTGAGATTCGGTATGAATTTTGATAAATAAGTCACAAACTCCAAAAAACTGCAAAACCTTCCTTGTCAACAGGTTCCAGCATGCCGCTGACTGCTTGGGCCTTGGCTGGGTCAGGCTTCAGACCGTCTGCAGTCAGTAAATGGCTAATATATGGGACTTGGCTCTGACGAATGTGACACTTATTGAAATTAAGCTTTAAGTTGTAGCTTGTTGCTCTCTCGATGACTTTGTGCAGAATTTCATTGTGCATCTTCACAGTGGGGGCCGCAATCAAGATGTCATCCATAATGGCCACTGCTCCCATAATGCCCTCTAGCATGCCATCCATGATCCGTTGATAGATCTCAGGGGCACATTTTATTCCAAACGGTAGCCTCAACCACCTAAACCTACCAATGGGTGTGTTGAAGGTTATAAGGAATGATGATTCTTCATCTAACTCAATCTCTGGAGGAATCTCGACTTGGCATAGAGGACTGAGAATATTCGTGCTCTAAGCATAGATGACATGACTTCTTCAACGGTGTGCATGGGGTAATGTTCTCTTTTGATTAGCTTATTTAAGTCACTGGGGCCTATGCAAATTCTTAACTTGTCTCCCCGAGAGACCACCACCTTTGAACTGAGCCACTCAGTGGGCTGGTCGACCTTTTTTATATAGCCATTTTCCTCCATTTCATGCAGTTTCTGGACAATCTGTCCAGAGTGCAGCTGGCTGTCTGCGCACGGGGTGAACAACACCTTTAGCATTGGGCTCTATTTTGATTGTGTACCTCCCTGGTAGAGTCCCTGTGGTGCGTATTAGCTCAGGAAAATCGCAAAGGCCTTGGGGAACAATGTCTTGTTCGGGAATGCCCTCCACAGGCGAGTCAGCCTCAGCTTCAGCAGCATTTTATACGGAGCTCAGCCTTGCTATTAAAAGGATTGAAAATAATCAAAGATATTTGATTTTTGAAAATGAACAAAGATATTTGCTTTACTGTTTTCAACCCCCATCTTTCTTATCAGAAGGGCCATTTGGAATTCCTAAAGACAAAGAAATGCTGAAGGCCTGTAGGCCAAATGTGTGTCACACCTGTAGCACAGTGGGGGAAGTTTGGTCTGATTGGTCAGTTTGAATGTCTCACATTAGGGTTTCAGTCACATGGTCAAGGAATAGATAAAAGAAGATTGTAACTGTTGCTCTGTCTCTTTTATTCTCTGGCTCTCTCTTCTTGGGGGCCTTCTCTTGGGCTCTTCTCTTCTTTGCTCTCTTCTCTTCTTTGTCTCTCTCTCTCTCCCCCTCTCTCTTTCTATCCCTCAGGTAACATTCATGCTGGGTACGATTAATGGTATAAGTTTTCATAATCTCATACATTTATTTTGTAACTATTTTAAGTGTAACCATAGCTAGATTTTGTCATTAAATTCTTTCAATTACAAATTATGTGCTAACTAGTTTTGATTTGGTATTGACTTTGAAGTGTTACCTATTGCAATACAATATAGTCACATTATAGCAACGCTCTCCCACATGTTTAGCTATTGTAACTGCGCTTATTTCCGTCATTGGTATAAGCTGCAGTGGGTGGTAAAGACGAGAAATGTACAGTTTTCTATCATCTTGCTGATAACGTTTCTTTAGTCATTCGGCAACCCTGCAGTCAGAACCACTGTAGGCGATCCACCCTTACACTATCAAACCTAAAGCTTCAGCCGTGGCGCCGCTTAGCACACTTTCCTGAGCAATGTCCACAATTTCAAACTCTGCATCGGTGGCAAACTGTTTGTAGTGCAATGTTAAATCTGACCTCAATGCACAACCATTTCTAGGGTTTACAAAGAATGGTGTGAAAAGGAAAAAACATCCAGTATGCGGCAGTCCTGTGGGCGAAAATGCCTTATTGATGCTAGAGGTCAGAGGAGAATGGGCTGACTGATTCAAGTTGATAGAAGAGCAACTTTGACTGAAATAACCACTCGTTACAACCGAGGTATGCAGCAAAGCATTTGTGAATCCACAACATGCACAACCTCGAGGCGGATGGGCTACAACAGCAGAAGACCCCACCGGGTACCACTCATCTCCACTACAAAAAAGAAAAAGAGGCTACAATTTGCACAAGCTCACCAAAATTGGACAGTTGAAGACTGGAAAAATGTTGCCTGGTCTGATGAGTCCCGATTTCTGTTGAGACATTCAGATGGTAGAGTCAGAATTTGGCGTAAACAGAATGAGAACATGGATCCATCATGCCTTGTTACCACTGTGCAAGCTGGTGGTGGTGGTGTAATGGTGTGGGGGATGTTTTCTTGGCACACTTTAGGCCCCTTAGTGCCAATTGGGCATTGTTTAAATGCCACGGCCTACCTGAGCATTGTTTCTGACCATGTCCATCCCTTTATGACCACCATGTACCCATTCTCTGATGGCTACTTCCAGCAGGATAATGCACCATGTCACAAAGCTCGAATCATTTCAAATTGGTTTCTTGAACATGACAATGAGTTCACTGTACTAAAATGGCCCCCACAGTCACCAGATCTCAACCCAATAGAGCATCTTTGGGATGTGGTGGAACGGGAGCTTCGTGCCCTGGATGTGCATCCCACAAATCTCCATCAACTGCAAGATGCTATCCTATCAATATGGGCCAACATTTCTAAAGAATGCTTTCAGCACCTTGTTGAATCAATGCCACATAGAATTAAGGCAGTTCTGAAGGCGAAAGGGGGTCAAACACAGTATTAGTATGGTGTTCCTAATAATCCTTTAGGTGAGTGTATATATCTGTAGAATTATAAATAAATCAAGTCAAGTAGAAGAAAAAAGTAAAAAAATAAGAATAAAGAAGTGGAATAAAATAAGTGGAGTAAACTGTGCAGTGAGTAAACTGTAGACTTATAAATATGTGGTTAACCAATGTATAAAGAGTATAATGTGCAAACAGGTTTATAACAGGTTGTTACACAGTAACAACGAGAACAGAAAGTGCAGTGCAATGTCAGTGTATCGATGTTTATCCTGAAGTGAAGTCACGTGATGTTAAGTGACTGAGTTCAGGAGTCTGATGGCCTGGGGGAAGAAGCTCCTCCTGAGTCTCTCAGTTTTGGCCATCAGGCTTCGGAAGCGCTTACCAGATGGCAGCAGCGTGAAATGAGGTTTTGCAGGGTGATTAGAGTCCTTGATGATCTTAGTAGCTCTACCTTTGCAGTGTTTGGTGTAGATGTCCTGCAGAGACGGGAGAGCTGACCCTGAGATACGCTCGGATAAGCGCATGACTCTTTGCAGGGCTTTGCAGTCATGACTGGTGCTGTTCCCATACCACGCTGTGATGCACTGAGTTAATACACTTTCTATCGCCCCTAAATAGAAAGTTTTCAAGATAGCTGGTGAAACCCTAAATTTCCTCAGCTGGCGCAGGTGGTACAGTCTTTGCCTGGCTTTTTTCACCTGTGTCTGAATGTGAGCAGTCAGGTCCTCAGAGATGTTTACACCCAGGTACTTGAAGCTGCTCACTCTCTCTACTGGTGACCCGCTGATCATGAGGGGGGAGTATGTCCGTTGCTGTCTCTTCCTGAAGTCCACAATCATTTATTTGGTCTTGCCAACATTCAGAGAGAGACAGTTGTCCTGGCACCATGATGTTAGATGCTCCACCTCGTCCAAGTATGCCGTCTCATTGTTGTTGGAAATGAGGCCCATGACAACAGTATCATCAGCAAATTTGATGATAGAGGTGGAGCTGTGTGTGGACAAACAGTCATGCGTGTAGAGAGAGTAGAGCAGGGGACTCAGGACACAGCCCTGTGGAGCTCCCACACTCAGGGTGATGGAGGTGGAGGTGGACTGGCCTATTCTCACCACCTGAGGCCTGCCAGTGAGGAAGTCCTCAATCCAGTGGCAGAGAGAAGGATTCAGGCCGAGATCCAGGAGTTTGGAGGTTAGCTTGATGGGAACTATGGTGTTAAAGGCTGAGCTATAGTCAATAAATAGCAGCCTTACATAGTTCCCACTTTTGCTGTCGATGTGAGTGAGGGAGGAGGACATGAGAGATGGCATCTTCAGTCGATCTATTGGGACGATAGGCAAACTGAAGAGGGTCCAAAGTGTCAGGAATGAAGGCGCAAATGGTGTTTTTAATGAGTCTCTCAAAGACCTTCATGACTATAGATGTGAGAGCCACTGGACGATAGTCATTTAGGCAAGAGGGTTTACTGTTCTTAGGGACAGGGATGATGGTGGATTTTTGAAGGAGGTGGGGACCACAGATGTAGCGAGGGACTCATTAAAGATAGATGTAAACAACCCGGCGAGCTGATCAGCACAGGACCGCAGAACACGGCCTAAAATACCATCTGGCCCAGCAGCTTTCCTGACGTCCACACGCTTGAGTGCCCTCCGAACTTCATCCTCCGAGACAGAGATCACGTGGTTGTTGTTGCTCTGAGTAATTCCCTCTGACACGCCACTTGGTGGAGTCGCGTTGCCGCGGTTACAGTCAAAGCGAGCGTAGAAAGAGTTTAACTCATTCACAAGCAACGGATCAGCGCTCACCTCTGCAGAGGATTTAGATCCAAAAGAGCAGATGGACCTCAGACCCAGCCACATGCGCCGCGAGTCGTTGAGTTGGAAATGAGACTCCACGCGATCCTTATAACGGAGCTTTGTGGCTTTAACTGCGCGTCTGAGAGCATAGCAGGACGATCTGTATTCAGTCATGTTCCCCGATAGGAGACCGGCGTTGTAAGCGGCAGTGCGTGTGTTCACTGCAGCGCGGATTGAATTGTCCACCCACGGTTTCTGATTTGAGAAGGACGTTATTGTTATTGTTTGTGTGGCTTGCTCTGTAAGCGTGTTGATGAAGCAAAGCTGTGAACTCGCTGACGTCAGCTGAACTCGCTCGGAACATGTCCCAATCCACATCATCCAGAGATGCCTGTAGCGTGGTCTCTGAATCGGGGGACCAGCGCTTAACTTCCCGCCTCACCGGGGGTTCCTGAACGAGCCTTTGTTTGTATTCAGGTGTGAGGAAAATGGCGGCATGATCCGATTTGCCAAAGGCTGGTAGTGACCGCGCTTTATAGGCGTTCTTAAACAGAGAGTAGCAATGATCCAGTGTGTTTGCTCCTCGTGTAGGACAGGAGACGTGCTGGTGAAAGTTTGGCAAGACTTTCTTTAGGTTTGCTTTGTTAAAATCGCCCTCAACGATGAATGCCGCATCGGGGTGTTTGTTTATGACGCCGCTGGCAACATCATGAAGGCCAGATAAAGCCAGCGCTGTGTCTGCCTGTGGTGGAATGTAAACAGCGGTCACGACGACTGCAGAAAACTCCCTCGGCAGATAGAATGGGCGGCAAATGATTGTTAAATGTTCCAGATGAGGCAAGCAGGACCGCGAGAGAATGGTGATGTTCCTGGGGTCGCACCATTTCTTGTTGATCATGAAGCATACTCCACCGCCTTTGGATTTACCGGCCTCGGCTGTTCTGTCCATCCAAAAAACAGAGAAGTTCTCCGACGGCGTCACAGCTGTGTCCGGGACCGCGGGCGTGAGCCATGTTTCGGACAAACAAAAGATGTTACAGTCTCTCATGTCCCGTTGAAAACTTATCCTGGCTCTAAGATCGTCCATCTTATTTTCCAAGGATTGAACATTTGATAGAAGAATGCTCGGGAGGAGGGCTGAATGCCCTTTTCTCAGTCTGTTGCGGATCCCTGCGCGTTTCCCACGGTGTTTCTTGATTCTTCGCTGTCGGCTCTGTCCATTGTTCAACTCAGCGTTCCGAAGAATCTCAGATGGCCACAGAGGATCGGTGAAAGTGTCCTGAAACAGTCCAGTGTAGAGGTAACCAATGTCCAAAAGAGTTTTGCTGTCATAGCAGATCAATGCAGTTGATAAGTTTGTAAAAATTGTGAGTAAAAGAAAGTAAAATAGTAAATAAAAGCACAGTCTTCGCGGAGCGACCTGAACGGCGCCCGAACACGACGGCGCCATTTTGAATAGACAAAATTATGTTGGCATTAGCGGAATTGCATTGACATGGTTTAAATCATATTTATCTGACCGTTATTAGTTTGTAGCAGTAAATGAAGAGATGTCACACCGATCACAAGTTCAGTATGGAGTACCGCAGGGCTCAGTGCTAGGACCGTTGCTCTTCATCCTGTACATGCTACCACTGGGAGATATCATTAGGAAGCATGGCATTAGTTTTCACTGTTATGCTGATGATACTCAGCTCTATATTTCTTCACGCCCTGGCGAAACTTACCAATTCACAAGATTAACAGAATGCATAGCTGATATAAAACATTGGATGTCTAGTAATTTCCTGCAACCTAATTCAGAAAAAAAATGAATTTTTAATTATTGGACAAAAAAACTCTGCAAGTAGTAACCTAGAATACTGTCTAACACTCGATGGCTGCTCTGTCAAGTCCTCGTTGTCAGTTAGGAACCTGGGTGTGCTCTTTGATACCAGGCTTTCATTTGAAAGCCACGTTTCTAACATCTGTAAAACTGCATTCTACCATCTTAAAAATATATCTAAATTACGGCACATCCTTTCAATGCAAAATGCTGAACAGTTAATTCATGCGTTCATGACCTCAAGGCTAGATTATTGTAATGCTTTACTGGGTGGTTGCCCTGCTCGCTTAATAAACAAACTCCAGCTGGTCCAAAACACAGCAGCTCGAGCTCTTACTAGAACAAGGAATATGACCACATTAGCCTGGTTCTGTCAACACTGCACTGCACTACTTGAGCAAACTTTTAACGCATTATACTCCATCACGTCTATTGTGGTCTCAAAACTCTGGCCAGTTGATAATACCTAGAATATCAAAATCAACTGCAGGCGGTCGATCCTTTTCCTATTTAGCGCCTAAACTCTGGAACAGTCTTCCTAGCATTGTTCGGGAAGCAGACACACTCTGTCAGTTTAAATCTAGACTAAAAACGCATCTCTTTACTATGGCTTACACATAAAACATTATCAATTTCTATTATTCAAATCAGTAAATGATTGTTAGGCTGCGTTAACTAGGTCAGCCGGAACCGGGAACACTTCCCATAACACCTGATGTACTCGTTACATCATAAGAAGAATGGCATCTACGCTAATGTTAGTCTCTCTGTTTATCCTAAGGTTTACTGCAGTCAGCCGGATCCGGGCCGTATCCAGATCAGATGGTGGACCTGCGCCTGGACATGACTAATGCATCCCTGAAATGTCTGCAGAGAGCGTGTCAAATAAACTCCCCCCGTAAATGCCGCATCGACACAACATCCTCATTAAACCCGTCTTCGGCGTGACTACTCCAATCTTTCGAATAATCTTACGAATATCTATTTACCTAATATGAATTAAGACCTGCAATGTTGCCAGAATTATAATCATACACTGTTTGTTCGTCGGCCAGAGGAGAACTGGCACCCTGACTGAGCCTGGTTTCTCCCAAGGTTTTTTTCTCCATTCTGACCCTGAAGGAGTTTTGGTTCCTTGCCACCGTTGCCTCTGGCTTTTGGCTTGCTCAGTTGGGGACACCTAAATTTCATCTATATTACCGATCTGCCCGCATTGACACTATATGATACTTGAAATTAGCTGGATAACATCACCGTTTCACCAGAATGGCTGTACAAATTCCGTTGCATTATTTTCCTGTTAGCAATGTGAAGCTGCTTTGAAACAATTGGACTTACAAAAAGCGCTATATAAATAAAGGTGATTTGATTTGATTTGATTCTTCGCCGCTGATTTTAAACTGCACAGAGACTTGCACTGACTATTCATTTCCTTTAACCCTGCCATGTCTTCATCTGCCTAAATCGCCGACCTTCTCAGTCAGTCCTCCAGCCCCTCCTCTGCTGGAGGTTTGCAGCCCCTCGCCATCTCCTGATATGCTAAGTCAGGATGTCGAGCCTCAGGTCAAGCAACCTCCACCAGCGTCTGAGCAAGTGGATCCTGGGGCTCCGCCTCCAGCCTCTGTTTGTCTGGTAGCTCCTCCCTGGCTCCTTCCACCTTCGGCTCCACCAGACCACATCGGGCCCTCGACTCAACCGGGTTCCTTCGTCTCAGCAGCTGCCTCTTGGTCAGTCGTCACAGCACCTCCGCCACGGACTTATGGATCTTGTGTTATGCTCCGATCCTCCACCCCTGCAGTGGCTGCAGTGGGCTCCTCCTTCCCCTCGGACTTGCCTCGGTCCACTGTCACATCGGCATTGTCTCAGCCCTCAGGTACTCTAGCTCCGGTCGTTGCCATGACGTCACCCAGGCTTCCGATGCCCGCTATGCCACTCGGCTCTCCATCTATGCCCTGGGATCCATCTCCGTCGGCCGTCCCCCAGATGTCGACCGTCCTGTCTACACCTTGGTGCTAACTAAGTTTTGAATTATTCATCTGTCTCTGTCTGCCTGCAAGCTAACACACACATGACGCATGGGTATAAATATAATTATATAATTACTTGCCCTGATCATATTCCTACATGAGCCTTGGGTTTAGTACTTAAGGCAAAAGTTTGTGACTAAGGCTACTTGTGTTGATTGATGCAGAACCCTAAACTGTGGTACACATGAGTTAGTAATTTTTTTTTTTTTTACCTTTATTCACAGATTCAAACATTTATTCACATGTGTATATATTGACACATAAAAGACTTTGTTTATATAGATACAATTTTTGTATTGCCTTATATGATTTTTGTAGCACCAACTATTATATGAAACAAGAAATGTGTGGTATGCAAAAGTCAGGTTTTCCAACTTTTAACCTCAAGATGTTGTTAGCATTGTTGGAGAAAGTTAATTTGAAAAGTAATGCATTACAATATTGCGTTACTCCTTAAAAAGTAACTAATTGCATTACATTTTAAGAAAAGTAATGTTACATTACTTTTGTTTTTAATAAAGTTATATTTCTGGGAAAATGTAAAGGCCCTTTTACACCAAAATTTAAATAAGGCTGAAGGAACTGCAGCTCAAACAAACCTTTCAGCTGTGCTGCCATTCCCTGGATTGCAGAAGAATAGGTAAAATGCAGGAGAAAAGTTTAAAATTTACTTCAATTAAAAACAAAACAGACGACTTTACAAACCATTATTGCTTATGCTTTAACTGAATCGTCGAAAATCAGTAGCAATTGGTCAAAGTGAGATTAAATGCATAAAAAAATATTTGTTTCATTTAACATTTTTAATTATTGGAGGTTTGCGTCTGATTTTGCATTCACTGTTTTTATTCACTTTTAGGAATACTGAATCTTTTTTATGCAAGAGAATTAGTAAATGCTCACATTAAGTCTAGAACTACAATAAGCATCATGTTTACACAGTGCACACACCGCCTCTGCACTTCTGATTTCTCTGAACATGGCAACAGGAGAGCTGTCAGCTGTCAGAGCTGTCACTTATGTTACTTATTTGAAAAAGTAACTCAGATTTTTTGTTGTAAATTTAAAAGTAATGTGTTACTTTACTAATTACTTGAAAAAACTAATTTGAGTTGCTTGTAATGCGTTAACTCCAACACAGGTCGTTAGTGTGCACCATGTTGAAAAGCTTTGAGTATTGAAACATTTTATGATACAGCTTCAGTGCTTCGCAAAGCATCACTGTGTGTGTATGTGCTTGTATAGATAGGCTATATAAAATACGTCTTTATTAAACAAAAAAATATTTGGGGGCCAGCTGCTCTTCATACTCTCTTATCATGCATTTGGCATCACAAACAACATCAAACATCTTTGTGTTTGCAGTTGTGCATAAATAGGCTGACATAACTAACACCAAACAGCTTTTCTGGAACCAACAGCCTTTCTAATCAAGTCAGCTGGACTGCCTAATGAGCTCCTGCTTCATCCTAATTAACATGTCATTCTAATTAATAGGTCTGATTATTTGGGTGTGGTTTTCTCTGGGTTCACAACACGCTATTGATTTAAACTTGTGGAAAAATGAGAATTAACTTTTATTTTAATTATTTCTGGTTTGAGAAAGCTTTTCATTCAGTGTAGAAAACTTCAAGGTAAGCCCTATATTTTCGTTAACTAGAACTTTAATGGTTTAAACAAACCATTCAGTTGCAATCAAACATTTGATCACTGTTTGTCATAAAATGCTAGAAAAGCTTAAATGCATGTTAAATAAAAGTAATAAAAGGCAACATTTTACAATGGTGTTTCATTAATTAACATGAACTAATGAAATGCGCTTCTACAGCATTTATTCATCTTTGTTAATGTTAATTTCAACATTTACTACTGCATTATTAAAATCAAAAGTTGTATTTGTTAACATTAGTTAATTTGCTATGAACAAATGTTAAAAAAGATGAACAAATACAGCAACAAATGTATTGCTCATAGTTAGTTCATGTTAGTTAATACATACGGGAGCCCCGCACATGACATGCAAGGGGGAAAAAAAAAAGTATAATCTTTTATAAATTGTGCGCATGATTTCGCAATTTGAGGGAACGAATTAGTAAAATGTGCGACTGCTTTAGCCTACTAGTTTTTACTGCATGTCATGTGTGGGGCTCCGTAAATACATTAACTAATGTTACCAAACGAAACCTTATTGTAAAGTGTTCCCAAACAATTTTTTTTTTTTTTTTTTTTTTTTTAAAGCTTGCTTTTGAAAGCACTATAGAAGGGTCAAGCTGGCTAAAATCATTCTAAACAAAAAATGCTTCACTAAATGCATGACTAAAACCCTCTCTTGAAATGTTCTGCTCCAGGAATGGCTGCTATAGTTACCCAAGAGCCCACTGGTGCTATGGCAGATGTACTGAATGGACCACTACATGCTCAGGCCCCTCCACTTCCTGTTCCTATGACCTCCAGAATGTTACACCCAGATGAGCAGCTCCTTCGAAACCAGCCCTTTTACGTTCCCACTGTCCAGCCTCTCTTCCCATATCAGTGGTCCATGTCAACTCCATATGTTCCCTATGGTGGATTTCACAAATAAATGTTTCTTTTCTTATTTTAATGAAAATGATTAGGGCTGCTACTTATTCTTTTCTTCAGCGATGGATTTCAATTTAATTATACTGTTAAGCAATTTTGCTGGTTTTTAATTTTGTCTTTATTTAATTTGACCCAATGAACACAATGTTTCTAAAGTTTTTAAAAGTTTCCTGATTTCCAGAAAGTTTTTATTTTCTGGATTGTCTTGAGCACATCAAATGAGTGAAAACATTGAGGAACCTGCATTCATTTAATAATATGAACTGTGATATTTACTTTACATGCTTTAAGTGTATGATTTGAGGAACCTTGATTTAGGATACTAGGATCCAGTTTTTCATGCTACAAGGCAGTCTGGTAAACCGTATAAATGGACACCCACATATAGGTAATATAACTGTTCTTTGTTTTCAAGGTTACGGCATGATGCCACTACTACCTCCATGTTTGGAAGTTCCTGGATACATGATTCCTCAGGCTCAACTGCCCTTAATGGACTACAGACGTATGACTCCCCATATGGCTCCAACCATTGCCCACCAGACTCGCCGCTCCCATTTCCAAAACAGTGTGTCCGTTGGTCGTGTGATGGTCAGCTCAGAGGTGCAAACTGAACCCCTTTGTCATAGAGTAGACTCACATGGACATGCAGCAAGATCTCAAACTAGTTCTGAATCAGGTAGAGGTACTGGCTGTGGTAGTCCAGTGTCAACATCACCCTGCTCCTCGGATAACAAATCAGTAGCTTGCCCTGAAGGTACATCTGTGCTGACTCAAAATCGCAATGCCACCAATTCTGTTCACAAGAGTGAAATCATTCAAGCCGAACGGGTGCAAATCAAATGCGATGAAATGCCTTCTGGGCTTAAGATCTTTAAGAACATGGAGCTTGCTAGTCATAACGAAACTGACCTTTTGCAGTGCAGCTTGGCATCTTTACAATCTTCAGAGGATGTCGTCTTGTGCTCTTACCAGTCATTAGCATTAAGGAAGGATAAACAGAAGGTTGAAGCCAAGATGTTAAGATACTCCAGTAGGCATTGTCTCCCTACTTGTACAGAAGTTACTGTAGTGAAAACTCCTCCATCTAGAACTTTTAAAACGTATCCTAAGCCAAGTAGATCAGTCATTACCCAACGCATTAAAGCAAAGAAGAAATCAGAGATGCCATTTCTGGCAAAGGTAAAGGAAGATGGCAACTCTTCCAGTGTTCAATTTAAGATTCTGCGGCTGCCATTTGACATACAGAACCATAACCAGCCTTGTCAACTCGAGGCTTCTATCTGGTCTGTAGAGTCTTTGATCCCGTATGTGCCGTCCAGTGAGTGGATGTCAAAGAATGGTCTTCTAAGCACTCAGAAACATTTGAACCCGCTGATTGAACCCAGTGACATTGTCTCAAAGCCGAATTGTGTTCCTTTAGGGAAGAATCTACAAACTGACGCATCAACTAAATACCATGGTCCTCCACATCAACTGGAGGCCTCTATCTGGTCTGTAGAGTCTTTGAGGCCATATGTGCCTTCCAATGAGTGGATGGTTGAGAATGGGTTTTTAACTCCCCCGAAAACTCTGAGACCACAGCTTAAATCCAGCGACGTTCTGTCAGAGCTGAATCAGTCTTTCACTAATGGTATTCCAGTAGGAAATGATCTACAAACTGGTGCGTCAACTAAATGTGAAGACTCACTTAAGGGCCACTCACCATACCGTCCCTCAACAAGCTGGCTGGCTGACTTTGGTAATGTATACTACTACAGTAAGTTACCCGTTGTACGACAACAGCCTAACATTCCAGAGAGGGGGCTACCAAAGATGTCCCTTGCCAATAGTCTTGAATCTTCTCCTCACAAAACTGGGAAAGAGACCAGGAACCAAAGACCAGCAATTGGTATCTCCAATCAGAAGCACAGTTCACTTCATACTTGCAAGTGCAAAGAAAAAAGCAATCTGAGACTTGCTGGTTCTGCCGTGATGTGCGGTTCGGTTTCTCATTCCACACTGGAGAAAAAACGTCCCTTCTGTCCATCATGTAGATACGACACAAAAGGAAAGGATCATAGAAAGCTTTCTTTTTTAGATGGTCTTGGTTGGAAAAGAGATGAGATTGCTGAAGTGAAAACCTATGAGGGGAAGAGGGCTACTGAGGGAGTCCATAATACCCAAGAAATGATTTTGGGAAATCATTTGGCAAAATGCCGTGCTGCTTATCAGCCTAAAATAAGAGCTCAAACTGGACTGTGTGAAAATTGCCAATGCCTTAATGCCAGCCCTACTCAAGATAAAGGTGTTGACCTTGAATGGAGAATTTGGGAAAAGAGTGGGGAAGACTGGAATATCAACCCAAAGAAGAGATCGTTACAGAGACTGCAGAAAGGTAGGGCTGCCAAGAGACTTCTCTGCATTGTGTGTGTACAATACTCTATATTATAACCTATCTTCTGGTAGACAATGCATGGACAGGAAGTATGCAGGTATCTAAAACTGAAAGGATCCAGAAAAAAGAAAGAAAAGAGTACTCTCAAGGTAAGAAAGTTAATTTGTAATCTTGAAAGAATTGTGTCCCTATTATTCCCTAACTGTTTGTATTTAATGCATATTTAAAATCCCTCTTAAGTAATCACTTCATTTTTTTTTTTTTTTTTTTTTTAATCCTCCTTCCTTTCTCTCTCCAGAGCTCACACAACAGAGAGACACAATGCACACCCCATGGAGAACGTGAAGGCACATTGTCACAAATGTTTAAACCCTTTCATCACTCATAATCCCATGTCATTTTTATGCAGTGATTTAATAAAGTACTTATGATTGCAAACATTCAACATATTGCCTTTATCACTGAATCTTCAGAAGTTCCATTTGAAATGAAATGTCACCTAATATGAATAACTGCATGTAATAGGCTACACAGACCTGTGCAAAGGCTGAAGCACATTAGATGCTTTACAAAAAAAAAAAAAAAATCAACTTTTATATAATTTTAGATTTCAATCATGCCTTTTTCAAATATTTTAATTTGTAAAAAGTCCTACAACAGGAGGTATGATCCACACAGAGATCTGGGGCCGTATTCACAAAACATTTTATCTTGCCACAAAGAGTTCTCTTAAATGGCAGCAAGTTCTTAGTTGAGTTTTCTCTTAAAAGATATTCACAAAGCTGCTGAGAGCAACTTTTACTAAGGAATAGAGAGAGGTTTTAAGAGTAAGGGTGGGGTTGACCTCATTGCTACGGATGATGTCAACATGCTTACTATGCCCACAGTGATTGGCTGATAGGGGAGGGGTCTCTGTCAGTGATTTAACTATAGAGATATTGTAGAATGAGGTATCATGTTGCCATATTCAAATAAAGATTTTAAAAAGTGTCACTAAACTAGTATATGTTCCGCTAATTGTCAGACTCTTACATGTCTGTATCTCGAGAGATTACAGAATTCAAGCAAAAATTATGTTTTGTAAACAAAGTTTGTGAGGAGCACGTTCAAATGGTTTAG